>JAXQQM020074799.1:0-254010 GCA_034641835.2 Pinus albicaulis
ACCGCACTTCGTCAACTACCCCATAGCAGTACACCCCCATTTTTTCAAATGGGGATTCTTCATGTTCGACGTGGTTGCGCCATTCAGATTCCATCATCAGTCATCAGTCGACAGTTTTATAATGATGTAAACCCATTCTGCATGTAATGATGTAAATGATCTAAGTAAGACCGTCTATGTATGTAACAACCTAGGTAAGCCTAGTATGTTGTTGATGATCTCTATCCTAGGAGGTTTTTTGTCTCACTGATTCACGAAAGTGATCGGCAGAGTTTTTCCCTCCAGCCTCACCCCAAAGCTAGGGTGGATTTTGTCATCAGCATACTAAGTGAGTCCTAGTGTTTTTTATCGAGTCCTTGTAAAAGTAGTTTGAACTACTTGGTCTACTAGATCATATGTTGAGTCGCAGAACTGGGTATTTATTTGAGGGTCTATACAAATGGGTTTTCCCCCCCTTCATGTATGTAAAAGTATTATCTCATGTAAAAGAGGGTTGGAAAAATAATTATAATCCCCTCTTAGTCAATTAATTAAATTTTCTGGTCAATTAATTAATAAAATCCTAAACCAGAAATTTAATTAATTTAGGGTCCTAAATTAGGATTAAATCTTTAAAGGCAAATTTGTGGGTCCTTGGAAAATGATTTTGAAAGCCCCAGGCCAAGGGAATATTGCGAATTTTAAGAAATATTGGACCCTTGGGCCTTGATGGTTAAGCCAAGGTCAAAATTTTGAGGTAATTAACTCAAAAATAATATTTTTGAGTGAATTAAAATTGAATTAAATGATAAATTCGTTTTTTCCCCAAAATTTTAATTTCAACGCTCCGGATTAAAAGATAATTAAATCTTTTGGACGGTTGAGATTATTTTGACGAGGATCATCCAAATTAGCCGTTAGAGATCTTGTCCTATAAATTTAGAGGTCTTTCTCATTTTTGAGTCATCCGATCTCAGGATCGTGCACTTGCTCTTAGAAGCTCTTGTAAACTTTTTTGAGGAATAAAGCATAAAGACTTTGGGGTTACAAATCTGGATGTTCCTTCTCAGATCTATGTGGTGAATTCTCTCTAAACTCTGCTACTTTGTTTCTTGTATTTTATGGTTGATGGCCTTCATGGATTAATCTGCATATAGGTATCTTATGCAGTTTTCTGGGTTTATAAAATAACATTTTGATTTTTCTACAAAGGTCTCATGTTGTTTTCTTAAATCTCTATCGATCTAAGATTCAGATCTAAGTGTGCAGGGAATTTTTTTTTAAGATTGGGCGTCTGGGGAAGTCTTCGGTTGGACCAGCCGACTCTCAATAAACATAAATCTGATAAGCTCTTTATTTGTTAAATTTCGGGTCTATCTTACGATATTTGTGATTTTGCAGGGTTTCGAAGGCTTGTGCCTCTCACTTAAACTTTAAATTTCTGAAAATTGTGCTAAACAGATCCAGATCTGACCATGAGGGTTTTAAATCGTAAATTAGTTGTAAATTTGTAATTTTACTGTGAGGGTTTAATCATTTTCTGGTGTGTATCTTCAGATCTGTTTGGATTCAGGGTTCAAATCGAATTTTTTTTTAGATCTGATGCAGATCTAGCCTCCAAAGGCCAGATCTGGTCTCAAATTTCTGCTGTGGGCAAATCTGGGCGTTATTGACTAAACGATTTTTTTAAATCTGAGTTTTGAAAGAAGGTAGAAATTTGAGTTGCTGGGCGGATATTTGAATGTACTGGGTTTTGGTCTTCATCTGCGTCCCATATGCTGGCTCACACCTCTACCATCGACCTCCCTTCTGCCCTTATCTTTCAATCCTCTGCCTCTTCCATCAAACCCTGTTTATTATCCTTTCATCTAGCTTTCAGCAAATTGAATCTTTTCTCTCTGCCCACGCGTCCTTTGTCACGCCATTATTCAAGCTACTGCATATTTCATTTGCGTCCTCATCAGTCAGCGTCCAGCAAAACGCTGTCTTCCATCGATCTGCTCCGTCCTCCATTCCTGCTCCCGTCCAGCATTCACTTCTATGCTGCCCCATTCCCGTTGAGCCGTCTCTGCCATTTGAACCCTCGATCCTTTGACGTCCAACCTGCAGCAAACAGTGAAACGATTAATTTGGAGCTTGCCTTTCATCTGCCGTGGAAGCTTCTGTCTGCCGTCCAGCAACCAGCAACCAATTAAAACGCGAATATAAAATCTGAATAACCCTTGCGATTTGTAAATCACGTGGTTTCATTTTTCTTTTTATTGTATGCGTTTTTATTGTATATAGTTTAGACTTTAATTTTAGTTTTAGCAGCGTTGAAATTTAGTTTTAATTTGATCGATTTTCAGAAGTTTCAATTTGTTTCACTAGGTTAGCGTAAGTTTTATTTAGATGGGTCTCATTTAATTTTTGTTTCCTTTAGTTTATTTTTCTAACGTTTAGTTTTAGTTTAAGTTTAATTTTAACTTAGTTTTAATTAGATTTAACTTTAATTTTTAATTTAGATTTTTTAAATTTTCATTTAGTTTTAATTTAGTTTTATTTTTAGTTTAATTTTAACTTTTATTTTTTAGAGCTTTTCTTTAGATTTAGATTTAGACATAAAATAATAAAAAAATTAAAAATTTTCAAAAAATCTTAAAAAATAGAAAATACAAAATTATTGATTTTATTCCTGATCGAAATTAATTGAGCATTTTAAATCCTGGCATTTTTCATTATTCATGGTTGTGGTGTTTTTAATTGAATATCATTAATCAATCGTGTTTTAATAAGCAGCAGCTAAGCATCATTTACTGGCTTATAATTGCATAACGGGATCTTATTTGACTCCATAAGGCACTGGTCTCTATCGTAAAATCTAATCTAGATCTGTGAAATCATGTTAATTTCATATTGTACTTGATGTTCTAGCTGTGTCTCCTAGATTTATCCTTCATTTCTAATAGGGTCTACCTCCCTTAACTTGCAAGGAGACGGTTTAAAGAGAGAGATTGGGGATAAAGGGTGACAGCCCCCAGTCTGAACCGTTGTCGCGGTGCCCTAAACATCAACCCAAGGAACTAGGTGCACATTCACCCGATGCCACCCTTCCTACCAGACATCAAAGTGTCGGCCCAATGTCTTTCCAAGCAATGCTTCACTTACAAATCCTTAACAACAAATCTCTCCCGATCAAACTGATCAGTAACCATCATGCTTATCAAACCTTCAAGATATTTACCTTTACAAACACAACTCCATTCAATAATACATTTTCAAATATACATCAAACAAACCTTCAAGGTCTCCATGTTTCTCTTCAACTTCTCTCAATAGGACTATCAATCGAATCTTTGAGAGAAGATTCCTTTTCCTGCTTCACATGTAGCAACATATCTTTCAGAATGTATTCTCCAATCAAAAACTAAGTTATGCCCTCCCTCTTAACCAGGGAGATTTCTTCTATCCAGGCTCCCTCTTAGTGTAGAGAGATTAAATTCTTCCTTCGCTGTTGGAGAATCTTTCATGGCTTCCATCCTTTTTATCATGCTTAACACATTGGACATCTTCACCAATATGATGTACTTGCCCAACATAGACAACAAGTACAACCAAATCTTTAGAGGTATGAAGTTAGTCAAAACGAAATCTTATAGTAGCAGAAGCATTTACAATCAGCAAGAGACTATACTTCAACTTCTAGGCTAGGTTTTCTTACAAGCCATAATCAAGATGACAGAAGAAGTCATATGGTGATCCCTAGGAATAAGTCAAAAGAAAAGAAAAACTCTCTAATAACTTTCAAAAGTCATATATGAGACTTCCCACTAGGAATTTATGTAAACCCTAGATTTCATACATGAGCTATAGAAACCAAAGCAATCATAACATGAATCGCTTCAATTAGGGTTCAATGTAAACCCTATATTTTTCATTTACAAATTCTCAGCAATCACTAGATAGCTTTAGATTCCAGATGGATATACATACTAGAGAATATGACTATTGTTAACTCTCCTTGCCGCCTACACCTACGTACAAGTCAGTGGGAAAAGCCTTCAACCCCAAAAGGTGTGGTTGGTGGCAAGGATCTCAGAGAAGGGGTTGTCACACTGATTCCGACTCTCTCTGTTTTAGCTCTCTCCTAGGTCAGCTAAAGGGGTAGTCCCTAAAGTGAAGAAACTAAGTTAAAAGGATATAAGGTTCTAGGAGATTTTGTTAGAGTGAAACATGGATTACTTTTTAGAGATTCATGAGCATTTATGCGCAACTTTGAAATAATAATGACAAACCATTCAACCAGTATCTTTACAAATAACTTGCTCAAAAATATGAGAACATGGTAATCCTGAAATGGAAACAAAAGTTTTTAGCACAAAATATTTGCAAAATAAAAATGATTATGAGATAACCAAATCACAACATTGAAACATATCTTGTCATAGTTAGAAACAATTAAAAAAAAATTGATGTCAAATATGAAATTAGACTTTGCAAATATGAAAAGTAAGCATCACAATACTTGCATGAGATCAACAACCATCAAAAGACAAGTAAAAAGAAATGTTATGAAGAGTGCTCTTGGTTAATTTTAGTTAACTATCTCTATGACAAAGATTTCAAATCAACGCTTCAATCCCCAGACCTCACCCTCGCCCAAATCATGTGGATCTCACAGTGAGGAGTCAATAGGAGAGTAGAGGGTCCCTAGAGGTCTATACAACCAACTTCTGTTGGAGGTAAAGTTTTAATGAGTGTTGGTATGAAAGCGATGTTGATTTATCCCAATTAAATGATACATGCAATGTTCCACAAGAGATGAGATAGTGTTTACTTGCAATAATGAACCAAACTTTGAGAGATAAATAGACTTATGTGTGTTGTAGCATTAAAAGGCAAGTGGAATGGAATAAGTTCTCATTAAGATACAATCTTTTTACTTGAGGAGAATGCTTCAATAGTTCCTCAAAATGTGTAACATGCATAAACTAAATAAAGAAGCATAAACATTAACTTAAATGAAACTTTCCAACCATGTAAATTGTTCACACATATGAAAGGAGATTTCCTAAAGTTTGAAGCCTTTGGAGCTCATGCATGTAAGTTTAAGTAACCCAAGATTTAGTGAGATTGATGTAGAGTGCATTAATTGTTAATTTTTTAGCATGCATGAGATGAAAATCAGAAAATGAGTCAATCCACCCAAGAAGTTTCTTCCTCTTCAACAAAGGAAGGGGGATACCATGGGAAAAAGATCCCAAGCTCCCTCACGCAAAAAGGTTATTTTATTAGTGATTACAAATGAGAAAAAAAGTCTCTAAAAAGGTTGCCAAAAGGAGATCATTTTACAAATATAGAGCTTGGAAAAAGCTAGATCTCCTCCTCAAAAATGACAACAAAAGCTCATGGGGAACACCGTCAAAACAGAAATTTTACAAGGTTCCAAGGCCCACGGCCAAGATGATATTGTTGTTGCCCTAAAGGTGCTCACAGTCTCCCTAAAAATCAATCTTTAAGGTAGTGGAAGGTTTTGCATGCAAGGAGGATCAATAGTTTTTCGACATCTTCTCCTCAAGCTCCTTGTTGTTTACACTCAAGCTTATGGGCTGTGAAATAAAATCAAATGTTAGAGCGAAATAAACAAGATCTAAAGTACAAATTAAAATACAAAGACGTTAGCTCAAGAAATGAGAATGAACCCTTGTTCTTGCCTAGTCTAGAAAACGCTCTTGAAGTAGCAAATATGACTTTAAAATGCTCTACAAAGGTAAAAATTTGGATTCTTTTTAAATTTAAATTTGATGATCAAGTAGCTTAGAGGAAAAGGACACTCCCTTTTGATTTTCGAATGATGCAAAACTTGGAGTTGGAGAAACTGAGTCTTGGATCGTTGTGAGTCTAAGAATGAGTTAGTCTATTTGAGACGTTTCCCATCCCGGATGGAATTCTTGCACACAATGTTAAAATGGACCTTCCCTACACAATTGAAATCAAACGTTAACTCGCAAGGATTAGAACATTAAATGAAACAAGATAAATTAAGCATTCCACCTAAAATGTCTTAGCAAGCTTACTTCTAAGATAATGCTCTAAAACAACGACACATGCAAGATAGCTTGCATGCACCAATCCACGCTATATGGCAAATATGAATTAACATAGATCAAACATATAAGGAAATGCAAGCATAATAAACACAAACACGGAAACGAATCACCTCATAATGCCAAGAGAACATCCGCTTCGTAACCCCAAAATCTTGATTTTATTAATATGCAAGTACAACATGGCAGAGTTTCCTCAAGCCCAACAACTCATAACATGATACAATACAATAGCCCATGGTTTTGTTATATAGAGAGTTGGGAGCAATTCCCAAGGACGAATGATGTGAGAACTGAACATGGAACAAATCCCAAGGAAAGATAAGCCAAGTTCAATGTGGAGAACACTGAGACACCTAGAGCAAAATCGAATTTCTTTTGCGCACACCAAGGGAAATTGAATTCCCCATATGATCTAGTGAACTCATCCATAAGCCAAACAAATTCTCGTGCTACATCAAGTCCACCACTACAAACTCGAGCCAACTGAAATCGTCCCTGTAGATGATCCTAGTGAACTTCTGCAAAGGCCCCTGAGAACTGCGTGTTTCCTCTGAGTGACTGTGTAGTCTAGGCTCAAGGAATAGCATAAATCCTCTAAGTGAAGTGCTAAGTTTTGTTGCACTCCAAATAGCTCGTGAGAAGAGGTCCCCACTTGGTCTCCAGTCAACTGATCCTGTAGAATATTCCTTTTATACTCAACTGCCTTTAATAAATTCGATTTTCCTTGTGTGTAACTGCTTCTTTATCTCTAGGAAATTCGATTTTAATAAAATAATGGTGAATTAATGATGCTATGTGCTCAGTCATCCTCCACAGGTTCATTGACTCAACTCTTTGACTTCAAATAATTTCCAAGTCATTTCCACGTCATTTTGTAATTTGGAATAATTAATTTCTCTCTATTCTATTTAATTCTAGCATAATTAAATGTCACAATTTCCACTAAATTTAGGAAATGTGGGTTTTGAGGGTCCTAAACACATTATTAACCCCTCAACGTGTGTCATAGTAGAAAGTTGAGGGTGCGAGGTGTAATTTTGATTACTCATACTCCATACAACTTCTCTAGACAAAATTTATTACAATCCAATTACAATTTTTATTGCAATTTTTGACCTGCAAGAAATCTAAAAATTTAACAGATCACTACCTAGACCTCACCAAATTCCACGAAATTTTTTGTGTGATCTAGTATCGTAATATACATTGACTCTGGACACTAGGACTCACCCAAGGCCTCACCATCAAACCATACTCTGGCTTTGGGGTAAAATTGGAAGAAAAATCTCAATTAATTATTAAGTCCTGATAGGGAGATGATAATTAACCGAGTGAAAAAAACCTCCCAGAGTAATACTCCTTGGCAAGGTCCTAAGCTACCTAGGCCTGTTACATGTTAGTGTCAGTTAGTTCTGTCTGTCACCAGTGATCAAATGTGCTCTTACAAAGTTTTTTGTTAGGGTGTCAAGTCAAATTTTTATAGTTTCAGTAGGTCTTCAAATAAAAATTTGGTCACTGGCTAGTGTGTCTAGGTCTGATTACTACTCCTTTCAAAAAAATTTCATGTGTTGATCATTTCCATCTTTCAGTTGGATGAGTCATCATTGCAAAGTCTCCATTTTCATCTCAGTCATACCACCATGGTCCTCATTCAGCTCAGTGTCACCATTAGGTCATTAGGGTTTAAGTCATCAAAATCTATCATTTCATCCATAAATCCGGCAAATGAAGGAGTAGTAATAGGGAAATCGTTCATAAAGTTTTGTTTCAAATGTAATTTTATTTCAAATATGATGTAATATGTTCTAATGTTCCAAAGCTGCAAAGTTTTCAAGACAAAAGTGAAAAGCACATGGTGGGCCACCACACCACTATGAAGAATTTGACTTCCACAAGCTATAAAAGACCATCAAAATAATTTATCTCACTCATTTCATTGGCATAGAGCAATCACTCACCAGCAAAGACTATATCAGCACATTCAGCATCAAAGGACATTCTACAGAAGTGATTGGCACCCTCTCCAAGCAGCCACGCTACGTTTTTGCCAATTCGTTGTGTTTTCACTTCTACAAGCAAAAAACTTGTTTCCAAGGGTTCTCAGGGCAAACTGAAGATTTCATCAGTAGTCTACAAGTAAGTTTAAATATTTTACATCTATGAGCATTTGTTTCCTTATTTTTGTGGTGAAAACCCTCCAATAGCCCCCACGCTGCGTTTTTGGTGGGTGAGCTTCATTTTCCCAATTGCAAGCAAGAACACCTATCCTATACACATTCTACCCTTCCTCACACTCAAAAACACTTCCCACAACCCTCACACCTCTCCAAAGCATTCCCTATCCCTGCTCCCTCATTTCCCTAATACCTATACCTAAACCTAGCTCCTACACTACGTTTTTGGCAGTTTTAGGGTTAGGACTGTGTTTTAATTCCTACACTCTTTTTGTCATCCTCCACTTCCCTAAGCTTCACAATACCCCTATCTACCTCCCAAAATTTTCCCTAACTACATATCTCCTCCTTAACCCCTACATTCCATCACCTAAAGCAAGTAACCCTTGTTCCCTATTTTCCAAGTAAAACCTTGTTTTTCCCTTTCATCCCACTAGGATTTGTTGTGCAATCTCAAACAACGGAGGGAGGAAAGAAGCCATACAAAAAAGGAGGCCATATCAGTATGTATGAGCCCACCAAAGTCCAAGAAATCATAGCTTCACCTTTCCAAGGCATGGGCTGCCAGGGTTTACATTGCACACATGGACAGTTTTGCTTCAAAATATGTTTCTGACCAAATAGAGATAAATTTTACAAAAGTGAAAGAGGTTTTTGTCCATCATAGACAAAGAAACAAAACCTCCTTCAGTTTATACACAGGTATTATGATTTGGGAGAAATGCCAAAAATACAATTGCTACAAGAGGTCTTCTGGACTTCTGGACAACTTGACTTCAAGACAGTTTTTCAGGGGTTTGGAGAAGGTGTTTGTAGTACTTGATGACTGTATTGTGTAGCCGAAATCCTAAGCTTTCCAATGGTACCTTCAGACCTTGATTTGGAGCTTAGGAAGGAAGCCAAAAGTGCCCTGCAAGATCACGTTGTGCTTTTCCATGGTGGCGCAGCGTTTTTTCCAATTTTTGAGTGATAACCTTTAAACTTTAATTCTGACCAAATGGGAAAGTATGTAATATTCCCAATTAGCAGACAGCTAATTGGAATATTTATTTTTGATTAATTTTTGCCTTTCTAAAGTTCAGTAGGAAATAAAGGGGTGAAGGGACCCATAACTCAACATTAGAATAAAAGCACTTTCCTATAAAGTCACTAGGTAGAATAATTAAAACACAAAGTGGGACCCATGAGGCCGAGTGACAACACAGGAGAGGAGGCAACTGGGACAGCGCAGAGGCAACGTGGGGCCAGGCAACGCAGTGGCAACGTAGGACACGCAACTCAGAGCAGCGTGGGGACTGTTATCGCTTGCCGCCTACACCTACCTACAATTAGCAGGAAAAGCCTTTAACCCCACAAGGTGTGGTTGGTGGCAAGGAACTTAGAGAAGGGGTTGTCATACTAATCTCGACTCTCTCCATTTAAGCTATCTCCTAGGTTAGTTATGGGGGGTGTTCCCTAAATGGAAAACTATGTTAAAAGATGTGAGTTTCTAAGAGAGTTGTTAGAGTGAAATTGGATTACTTTTAGAGATATATGAGCATTTTATAAGCGGCTTTGCAATAATAATATCAAATCATTCAACCAATTCCTTTAAATAAAGTGCTCAAAAATAATGCTCAAAAGATGAGAACACAATAATCCTAAAATGGAAACAAAAGATGTCAGCACAAGATATTTGCAAGATAAAATAATTAAAGGATAACCAAATCTCAATATTTAGACATATCTTGTCATAGATCGAAACAACCAAAAAAAATTAGATATTGAAGATGAAATTAAACTTTGTGAAATTAGAAAGTAAGCATCACACTACTTGCATGAGACAAACAACCATAAAAAGGGAAATGTGATGAAGAGTGTCCTTTGTTCATTTTAGTTGAACTTTCTCTACAACAAATATTTCAATTCAACTCTTCAATCCCCACACTTCACCCTCACTCGAATTATGTGGATCTCACAGTGAGGAGTCAATAGGGGAGTAGAGGGTCCCTAGAAGTCCATACAACCAACTTATGTTGGAGGTAAGTTTTAATGAGTTGCTTGTGTGAAATGAATGTTGATTAATCTCATTTAAATGATACATGCAAATTTTCCACAAGAGATGACATCAAGCCTACTTGCAATAATAAAACAAACTTTGAGAGAAACAAACAAACTTATATGTGTTGTAGCATTTTAATGGCAAGTGGAATGAAATAAATTCTTATAAAAAGGGTGCTTCAATGGTTCGTCAACATGCATGAAGCATAAACATTAAATCAAATGTTTTCCAAATATGCGAATTGCTCACAAATAAAAATGACATTTTGCTCAAGTTTGTAGCATTGGGGCTCATACATGTAAGTTTAATTTAACCGAAATTTAGTTAGATGGATGTAGAGTGCATTAGTTGTTAATTCATTAGCATGCATAAAACGAAAATCAGAAAATGAATCAATCCACCCAAAAAATTCCTTCCTCTTCAACCAAGGAAGGGGGATACCATGGGAAAAATATTCCAATCTCCCTCAAGCAAAAAAGAGTTATTTTATTATTGATTACAAGTGAAGAAAACAGCCTTTAAGAAGACTGCCCAAAAGAAGGTCCTTCTACGAATAAAGAGGCTGGAAAAAGGCTTAATCTCCTCCTCAAAAATTGACAACACAACTTATGGAGAAAACCTTCAAAATATAAATTTTCAAGGCTCCAAGGCCCTTGGAAAAGATCAAGCTTGTTGTTGTCCCAAAGGTGCTTACGACTTCCTAAAATCAGATTATGAAGTAATGGTAGCCTTCACATGCAAGGAGGATCAATTGCCTTTTGCCATCTTTTCCTCAAGCTCCTCGCTTTTCACGCTCAAGCTTGCAGGTTGCGAAAGAAAACCAAATATTAGGCTGAAATAAAGAGGATCTAAAATACAAATTAATGTACAAAGGCACTAACCCAAGGAATGAGGGCGAACCCCCATTCTTGCCTAGTCTAGAAAAATGTTTTTGAAGTAGCAAATATGACTTTAAGACGCTCTACAAATGGAAATTTTTAGATTTTAAAAGTGGAAATAGGTGATCAAGTAGCTAAAGAACGAGAACTCCCTCTTTGTCTTCCTTTGATGCAAAACTTGGGGTTGAAAGTAGCTGAGTCTTAGATCGCTTTGAATTTAGGAGTGAGTTGATCTATTTGAGACTTCTCCCATGCCCAGATGGATTTCCTGCACATAATACGAATAGATTTTCCCTACACACTTAAACAAATATCAATCTACAAAAGGATTAGAGCATCATAATGAAATAGATAAACCAAACATTCCTCTGAAAATGACTTGGCAAGCTAATTTCTCGAATAATACTCTAAATCAATGATGCATGCAAGATAGCTTGCACGCATGAATCCAAGCTATATGGCAAATGTAAACTAATACTGATCAAGCATGTAAACGAATTCAAATACAATAGCAATAGTATGGAAAGAAATCACCTCATAACGCCAAGAGAACATCCGCTAAATAGCCCCAAAGTCTTGATTTTATTGATAAAAAAATGGCAGAGTTTCCTCAAGCCCAATAGCTCATAACATGACACAATATGAGAGCCCATGGCTCCATTATATAAAAAGTTGGGAGCAAATCCCAATGAAGAACCATATGCCAAGTGGTGAGAGGGAGGAGATCACAAGGCAAATTCGAATTTAATATGTGGAGCTTCATTGCCAAGTGTAAAGGATTCTGGCAAGTGGACATTATTTTCTTCTTCCCTTATGTGCCAAATTCGAATTTTATGATGGAATGACAAGTGTATATGGGTGGAAACCCATATGGGGACAATTTTCCACAAAAATCTCCACCAAATTTTCTCCCAAATCCTCCCAAATATGCACTAACTTCACAAATTCGAATTTCCAAGTAAGCAGCTCTCATTTAATGCCGAAAATTCAATTTTATTTGAGCACATATCTTTTCCTTAATTTTAGGAGTCCATGTCACTTTGGGACTTCACTGAAACTCTATAATTTTCCACCTCATTTCCACCTCATTTAGCATGTGTGGATATTTATTTTTCTCCATTTATTTAATTTTTGGCTTAATTAATTGCCAGATTTCCCACTAAACTTAGGAAAAGTGGGTTTTCAGTGTTCAAAACACATTTTTTACCCCTCAAAGTGTGTCATAGTAGAAAATTGAGGGTGAGAGGTGTAATTTTGATTACTCATACCCCATACAACTTCTCTAGGCAACACTTATTACAATTCAATTACAATTTTTATTGCAATTTTCGAATTGCGGGAAATCTAAAAAAATAAAAAATCACTACCTAGACGTAACCAAATTCCACGAAATTTTTTGTGTGATCTAGTATGGTAATATATATTGACTCTAAACACTAGGACTCACCCAAGGCCTCACCATCAAGAAGTACTCTGGCTTTGGGGTAAAGTTGGAGGAAAAAACTCAATCAATTATTAACTCCTGGTAGGGAGATGATAATTAACCAGATAAAAAAAAACCTCCCAGAGTAATACTCACTTGTTGGCAAGGTCCCAGGCTACCTAGGCCTGTTACAGACTCAATACTGACTCAAAATTCACCATTACTAGCATCACTTATTACAATTCCATGTAGGGCGTGGAATCTGGGTACAAAAGAAAGATGATGAGGAGTAGAAGTAGAGCTTAAAAACTCCATTGAACTGATGATATCTGATGGTACATGTGTTCTCTGGTTCATCCTTGGGCATGGAGTCTTCTCATTATTATCAGGTGCCACTCCAGTGGTCAACATTTGGCTCCATATGGGGATACATGCTAGATATGAAGTTATAGTGTGCAAGAACCTAGAATCTGCATCCACTGACCAAAGATATATATTAGCAGTATCCATTCAAAATAACATCAAATAAAATCAAGTACAGAAATGGAAATTTATTCTGGGAAACATAAATAACAATTTATTCATGAAATAAAACTACTTAAACAAAATTTACAAGGGATAGGGTTAGGAATATGATACACAGGATGCCCCATGGCATCAAATGTCTTCGGTGAAATCCATCTTGAGAACCTGCCTACTTTCTGGTAGATCCATGGGCTGCTTTTCTAATGTGCACTGTTCAATTCTGAATATCTTAGGACTTTGATCTGTCCCAACACTGTGTTGTACATGGTCATCAAATTTACCATATCCTTTCCGCTTTTTTCTTTTCTTCTTAATAGATTGTGATGTTGATGTTGATGCGATCAAAGTAGACCTGTTTGCCCAATCTTGAAGATGCTCAGATGGAAAATTTGAAGTATCCAAGACTTCCATGTCTTGCCTTTCTCCATTCTGCATCTGCTTTGACATGGGTGATGGATCAATCTCATAAGTATAAACCTGATTCCCCTCAATTTCCTCTCTATCCAAGTCACCTTCAATTAGCCATTTTTCAATGGAGTAAATGACCTCTTCATAATAAGATGAGGCTCGATTCAATAGATTGGGAGGCTTATGATCCGTTTCTTTGATCTTTTCCCATTCATGATCTGATATAAGCTGAAATTTTTGTACCTGTAATCTTTCCATTTCCTCCAACCTATTCTGAAAAGTGATATGATTAGCTTTCATAACACTTATTTCCTTGGCATGATTTGTTTCCATGGTGTTGATTCATTGCACTTGTTTTTCTTCCATGGTGAGCAACCTGTTTTGAATAGAGGTCATATGATTAGAATGATTGACCTCCATGGCCTTTATTGCGTGTGCATGATTTACTATTAATCTTGTTTGATTGAGTTCCATTTTTTTAATGAGTTGAACTTGGTTGAGTTGCATATCCTTAATCATTTAAGTCAACTCCCTGATGTGATCCCTATCATTCTCATTTGCTTGAGTTTTTGCTTTGATCTTTCTTTCATCTCCATATTTTTCTTCAAAGGCATCAATGATCGATTCTAGAAAATCAAAACTTTTAGCAGGTAAGTCTA
Organism: Pinus albicaulis; assembly: GCA_034641835.2. Lineage (NCBI taxonomy): Eukaryota > Viridiplantae > Streptophyta > Pinopsida > Pinales > Pinaceae > Pinus > Pinus albicaulis. The sequence continues at coordinate 14,177 of JAXQQM020074799.1, forward strand.
TGAACCAATCCATAGCATCACCATCTAATGAAAAGATGAAAAGTATCATTTTAATGTCCTCATGGTTAATATCATGACACCATTTGCTCACACAAAGGTGCAAATTCCTAAGGTGAGTTTCGGTGGTAATGGCATTTTTACCTAGAAAACTAGGCAACTCATCAACAGCCTCAATGGCTTCATCCGGAATAAAATTCGGATAGCCAGGAATGTTAGTGAAATCACAAGGGTTGAACAAATCATTCATGATGTCATGCTCACTTGACCCTGAAAGAGCAAATGGATATAAGAGAGAGGCAATTGTCCAAGATTAGCAAGAATTCTACAAGAAGAAAGGCTTCAAGCAGAAATCGTTGCAGAAAATGAAATAAGTGGAGTCGCCACTTGAACAGGAATCTAACTCTAAAATCCAACATGCAAAAACCAAAAGTTAGTCGATTTCCTAGGTACAAGAAGGCTTGTCCCGGCAACGGTGCCAAAAAATGTTATCGCTTGCCGCCTACACCTACCTATAGTTAGCGGGAAAAGCCTTTAACCCCACAAGGTGTGGTCGGTGGCAAGGAACTCAGAGAAAGGGTTGTCACACTAATCCCGACTCTCTCTATTTAAACTATCTCCTAGGTTAGCTATGGGGGGTGGTCCCTAAATGGAAAACTATGTTAAAATATGTGAGTTTCTAGGAGAGTTGTTAGAGTGAAATTGGATTACTTTTAGAGATCTCTGAGCATTTTATAAGCAGCTTTGCAATAATAATATCAAATCATTCAACCAGTGCCTTTAAATAAAGTGCTAAAGAATAATGCTCAAAAGATGAGAACACAATAATCCTTAAATGGAAACAAAAGATGTCAGCACAAGATATTTGCAGGATAAAATGACTTAACGATAACAAAATGTCAATATTTAGACATATCTTGTCATAGTTCGAAACAACCAAAAAATTTAGATGTTGAAGATGAAATTAAACTTTTCCAAAATAAAAAGTAAGCATCACACTACTTGCATGAGATAAACAACCATAAAAATGGAAATGTGATGAAGAGTGCCCTTGGTTCATTTTAGTTAAACTTTCTCTACAACAAATATTTCAATTCAGCTCTTCAATCCCCAGACCTCGCCCTTGCCCGAATTATGTGGATCTCACAGTGAGGAATCAATAGGGGAGTAGAGGGTCCCTAGAAGTCTATACAACCAACTTATGTTGGAGATAAGTTTTAATGAGTTGCTTGTGTGAAATGAATGTTGATTAATCTCATTTAAATGATACATGCAAATTTTCCACAAAAGATGAGATGGAGCCTACTTGCAATAATAAAACAAACTTTCAAAGAAACAAATAAACTTATGTGTTGTAGCATTTTAATGGCAAATGGAATGAAATAAGTTCTTATAAAAAGGGTGCTTCAATGGTTCCTTAAAATGCATGAAGCATAAACATTAAATCAAATGGAATTGTGCCAAATATGCGAATTGTTCACACATAAAAATGACATTTGGTTCAAGTTTGTAGCATTGAGGGTCATACATATAAGTTTAATTTAACCGAAATTTAGTTAGATGGATGTAGAGTGCATTAGTTGTTAATTCATTAGCATGCATAAAATGAAAATCAGAAAATGAATCAATCCACTCAAAAAATTCCTTCCTCTTCAACCAAAGGAGGAGGATACCATGGGAAAAATATCCCAAGCTCCCTCAAGCAAAAAAGAGTTATTTTATTATTGATTACAAGTGAAGAAAACAACCTTTAAGAAGTCTTCCCAAAAGGAGGTCCTTCTACGAATAAAGAGGTTGGAAAAAGGCTTAATCTCCTCCTCAAAAATTGACAACACAACTTATGGAGAAAACCTTCAAAATATAAATTTTCAAGGCTCCAAGGCCCTAGTCAAAGATCAAGTTTGTTGTTCTCTCAAAAGTGCTTACGGCCTCCGTAAAATCAGATTTTGAAGTAATGGTAGCCTTCGCATGCAAGGAGGATCAATTGTCTTTTGCCATATTTTCCTCAAGCTCGCTTTTCACGTTCCAGCTTGCAGGTTGCGAAAGAAAATCAAACGTTACGCTGAAATAAAGAGGATCTAAAATACAAATTAATGTACAAAGGCACTAGCCCAAGGAATAAGAGCGAACCCCCATTCTTGCCTAGTCTAGAAAAATGCTCTTGAAGTAGCAAATATGACTTTAAGACGCTCTACAAATGGAAATTTTTTGATTTTAAAAGTGGAAATAGGTGATCAAGTAGCTAGAGAACGAGAACTCCCTCTTTGTCTTCCTTTGATGCAAAACTTGTGGTTGAAAGTAGCTGAGTCTTGGATCCATTTGAATCTAGGAGTGAATTGATCTATTTGAGACTTCTCCCACGCTCAGATAGATTTCCTGCACACAATACGAATAGATCGTCCCTACACACTTAAACAAATATCAGTCTGCAAAAGGATTAGAGCATCATAATGAAATAGATAAACCAAACATTCCTCCAAAAAAGACTTGGCAAGCTAATTTCTAGAATAATACAAGATAGCTTGCACGCATCAATCAAAGCTAGATGGCAAATGTAAACTAATACTGATCAAGCATGAAAATGAATTCAAATACAATAGCAATAGTATGGAAAGAAATCACCTCATAACGCCAAGAGAACATCCGCTAAATAGCCCCGGAGTCTTGATTTTATTGATACAAAAATGGCAGAGTTTCCTCAAGCTCAATAGCTCATAACATAATACAATATGAGAGCCCATGGCTCCATTATATAGAAAGTTGGGAGCAAATCCCAATGAAAAACCATATGCCAAGCGGTGAGAGGGAGGAAATCACAAAGCAAATACGAATTTGATATGTGGAGCTCCATTGCCAAGTGTAAAAATCGGATTCTCGCAAGTGGACATCATTTTCTTCTTCCCTTATGTGCCAAATTCGAATTTTATGATGGAATGACAAGTGTATATAGGTGGTAATCCATGTGGGGACAATTTTCCACAAAAATCTCCACCAAATATTCTCCAAAATCCTCTCAAATATGCATTAATTTCACAAATTCGAATTTCCAAGTAAGTAACTCTCATTTAATGCCGGAAATTCAATTTTATTTGAGCACGTCTTTTCCTTGATTTTAGGGGTCCACATCATTTTGGGACTTCACTTTAACTCATCCATAATTTTCCACCTCATTTAACATGTGTGGATATTTATTTTTCTCCATTTATTTAATTTCTGGCTTAATTAATTGCCAGATTTCCCACTAAACTTAAGAAAAGTGGGTTTTGAGGGCTCAAAACACATTTTTTACCCCTCAAAGTGTGTCATAGTAGAAATTTGAGGGTGAGGTGCAATTTTGATTACTCATACCCTATACAACTTCTCTAGGCAACACTTATAACAATTCAATTACAATTTTTATTGCAATTTTCGACTTGCGGGAAATCTAAAAAATTAAAAAATCACTACTTAGACCTAACCAAATTCCAAGAAATTTTTTGTGTGATCTAGTATGGTAATATATATTGACTCTAGACACTAGGACTCATACAAGGCCTCACCATCAAGCAATACTCTGACTTTGGGGTAAAATTGGAGGAAAAACTCAATTAACTTTTAACTCCTAGTAGGGAGATGATTAACCAGGTAAAAAAAAAAACTTCCTAGAGTAATACTCACTTGTTGGCAAGGTCCCAGGCTACCTAGGCCTGTTACAGACTCAATACTGACTCAAAATTCATCATTACTAGCATCACTTATCACAATTCTCCGTAGGGCGTGGAATCTGGGTACAAGAGAAAGATGATGAGAAGTAGAAGTAAAGCTTAAAAACTTTGTTGAACTGATGATATCTGATGGTACATGTGTCCTCTGGTTCATCCTTGGGCATGGAGTCTTCTCATTATCATCAGGTGCCACTCTAGTGGTCAACAGGGACAACGTGGCAGAGGGACATCGCAACATTAGTGGGCCCAAGGGAATGTTGGAGGCTCACCAGCATAAAAAGGGGATGAAGGCAGTCTTTCTCATTCATTCATACATTTTCAGATTTTCTGTCAATCAAGACTAGAACACGCTTAAGCTGTTTAGCTGAGTCTGCAGTGTTGTTTAGGACACGGGTGTCTCCGAGCAGAGATCCCAGCCTCGTCCTCGGGGGACTTTGAGTACCCGCTCAGGAGAGGAGCCATACCTTCAGTTTTTTAGAGCAGCTTCATTGTGACAGCCGCCAGGATTACGCAGTCATCTCCAAGGCAGTGCAGTCACTCAGAGGATTACGCAGTCATAGAGGAGAGCAACTCCGGGAGAGGAGGAACTTGTGAGATTTCAGTCTAGAGGTTTGTGATGGGATCAACCCTTCCATAGCTGAGTTCAATGGGTAGTTGGAGGCCTTTCTTTCCAGCATTTCATCACAGAGGCCAGCGTACCCAACAGAAGTGCGTAGTCATCCCAAGAGGGTAATTTTTCGGGGTCAGCCATTCTGGAATACCTTTGCGGGTTATTTTGGATTTTTGGAGGAGAGTCCGGGGTCTGAGTTTCAAATTTTTTCTGAGCAGTGGAACAGCCTTATCTTGCAACTCCTTTCCAGCCAACAACAGCATTTCCAGCACGGCAGCGCAGAGGAGGAGCCACGCAGAGCAGATTTGGAGCAGCCTTTTGAGCAGGGAGAGAGAGATCATTTCAGCCTGCCTAGAGTAAGCCAAGGTGCTATCATTCTGAGCACTCACTGTACTTATCCCTCATTTTATAAATATAATAAAATGGCTCAGTTGTTCTGGTTTATTTGCAGTGTTTTCTGTGTATGCTTCTATTTGCTGTAGTTTTTGTTTATGTTGCTTTGTATTGTCTATTCCCCATTTGGGATATTACAGTGGTATCAAAGCTCATAGACTTGGCTCAGCCTATGGAGCAATCAGTCTATGACACCCGGAGATAGAGAGTTCATCACATACAGGAAGCAGAGGTACAAGGACAGAGAGTGTAGGCTCGAAATCACACTTGCAGAAGAGGACAGCGTTCCGATTGAGGAAGACAAAAGGAAGGCACCAATGGCAGATGAGATAGATGAGTGGAAGGAATTTGGTAACCTCCTCTTGAAATCAGTACAGGAGCTTTCCAAAAAGATAGAGGAAATGGGGCAAAAAATTGCCCGAGAAAACAGACAGCGTGAGATCCCAAGGGAGTTTCACAACGGAGAAGGGTCTGGTACTTCTCACCATGTTTTGGAGCAGAATGTTGCGCAGCAGGTGGTGCTACGCACTCCCCCATGTTCCACCATGCCCACATTCTTGACTTCAGGAACAGGAACAGGAGGACCCCAAGAGCTGGAGGTGGCTCATTACGGGGAGTATTTTGCAGAGTATCAGTCGTATGGGTCGGAGTTTGGAGAGGCCCTCACCTTCAACGAATTTTGCCAGCTGAAAAACAATAGCAGACCACGCAGCCAGAATAGAGGAGGAGGGTACACGCAGGGGAGTGACCTGCAACATACCATGGGCTAATTTTTCTTGCCTACCTATGATGGATCATCAAAGTGTTCGGCTAAGGCTTGGGTGGAGAAGCAAACGACTGGTGGTTCCACAGGATGTCTACGCTGGGTCACGCAGGGGTGACAACGTATGCAGAGTTCACTCGGAGGCTAGTGGAGAGATTTGACCGAAAGGACCCGGAGGAACACTTTGTTGAGTTGACTATGCTCAAACAGACAGGGAGCCCAGAGACTTACAAATCCGAGTTCCTGAAGCTTTCAGTGATGGTGCCAGACCTGTCAGTGGCCAGAAGAGTATATATGTTTATTGACGTATTGGCAGAACCTTTGCGTGGGCTAGTCAAATCCACTAGGCCTACTACGCTGCAAGACGCAATAGGGAGGACTAGGGACTTGCAAGATGCCATGCCAAGGATGAGAGCTCCTTTTCCCCACAAACCAGTGTTCCAGCAGAAGGGGAAAGACACAAGAGTTCCACCCCCGAGGGAGAACTAGGGCCGAGGGCCATTGGATGATGATACCCGGAGGGATTTGAGACGGAGGAAGCTATGCTTCACTTGCCAGGAGCCATGGGCACTGGGTCATCGTTGTGCCGTGGGGAAGGCACACTACATTGAGGTCTTCTCCGACAGTGTGGGAGAAGAAGAGACATATGAGGAGTTGGAGGGAGATGCTAGCGCTGGTGCACCAGGAGGAGATCATCCACCACCACCTCACCCAGCAGCAACAAGAGCAGCGTTTGCAACCACCGGAGGAGTCCTTGCATCTTTGCGGGGATTTCCCAAGTATTTGACGTTGAGAGTCTGAGGCACGGTCCAAGGATAGCCTGTCTCAGTGTTGGTGGACAACGGGGCCACACATAACTTCATTGATGCCCAACTAGTACAACGAAAGGGCATACCCACAAAGAGTTTTGATGGGTTCTTCGTGTTGGTTCCAGGTGCCAGGACCATGCAGTCCATGCAGTATGTTCCGGCATTAGCAGTGACCATGGGGACATACACCATGACAGACCACTTTTTCGTGGTCAACATTCCAGATACCAATGTGGTATTGGGTGTGCAATGGCTTATTACGCTTGGTAAGGTCACTACGGATTGGGAGATGTTGGAGATGGAGTGGGCATATAAGAAGAGTGGGAAGCACGTGATGATCAAAGGCATGCATACATACCCTCCCCAAACAGTCTCGGCACATCGGATTGAGGCAGATTCCCTGAAGGGAGACGTAGAGTGGGCAGTGGAGCTGTGTATTTCAGAGGCAGGAGTCACAGGGCAGCCAGTGCATCCCGATGTGCAATCTATATTAGACCGTTACTCCACGATTTTTGGGGACATACCACCGGGGCAGCCATTAGATTGGGGGTTTGAGCATACTATTGAGCTGGAGTAGGGGATCCAGGCAGGGATCACCACCCCCTATAGGCACCCCAAAGCCTAAAGGGATGAGATTGAGCAAGCCATACATGAGCTCTTGGCATTGGGAGTCGGGACACATCAAGCACAGCACTAGTCCATTTGCTTCTTCCGTAGTCTTGGTGAAAAAGGATGGCACATTACGGATGTGCATCGACTACAGGGCACTCAACAAGAAAACCATGAAGAACCGTTACCCCATCCCCAGGATTGATGAGCTGATGGATGAGTTGAGGGGAGCGAAGTTCTTCTCGAAGATCGATCTAAGGTCGGGGTACCATCAGATCAAGGTGAGGGACCAGGATGTCCCCAAGACTGCGTTCAGATGCCACTATGGCCACTTTGAGTTCTTGGTGATGCCCTTCGGGCTGACCAATGCTCTGGCCACCTTCTAGTCTTGTATGAACCACATCTTTCATGGTCAGCTGAGGAAGCTTGTGCTGCTATTTTTCGATGACATTCTCATCTATAGCCGCACATGGGAGGAACACTTGCAGCACATTGAGCCTATATTGTGTATCTTGGAGCAGCATTCTATGCTAAGCTATCCAAGTGTGAGTTTGGGCTTACAGAGATGCTCTACTTGGGGCATATCATCGAAGTGGACAGGGTAAGAGTCAATGAGGAGAAGATCCAGGCCATCCGGGATTGGCCAGAACCAAAGAATGTGACAGAAATTCGGGGGTTTCTAGGCATCTGCACCTACTACAGGAAGTTTGTCAAGGGATTTTCACAACTTGTAGCACCCCTCACAGATCTCACCAAGAAGGGGGCTTTTGGATGCACTAATGCTACGCAGAGGGCCTTTGACAGGCTCAAGGAGGTGATGAGCAGTTGCCCAGTGTTGGCATTGCCGGATTTCACTTAGCCCTTTGTGCTGGAGTGTGATGCTTCAGGAGAGGGGGTAGGAGCAGTTTTGATGCAGAGGGGGCATCCTATCGCTTTCAAGAGTTGAAAGCTACTGCCGCATGAGAGATTGTATCCGATATATGACAAAGAGAAGCTGGCCATCATGCATGCATTGGCCAAGTTCCGGCAATACCTAGTAGGTAACAAATTTCAGGTGAGGACTGACCACAACAGTCCTCAGTTTTTCCTTGAGCAGAAATAATTGCAGGAGAGACAACAAAAATGGATCAGCAAAATCCAGGCCAATGATTTTGACATCGAGTATGTCAAAGGGAAGAACAATGTGGTGGAAAATGCCTTGTCACGAAGACCAGCAGTGTTGTCCTTGATGAGCCTTGACGCAAACTGGAGGGCCCAAGTGTTGGTGGAGTATTTCAAGGACCGTTTTGCTTGTGAGGTGCTAGATGGGTAGGTGGCAGATGACAGGTATTAGGTGATGGATGAAATCATCTATTACCGGGACAGGATTTTATTGACAGGTAATTCCCAGCTCAGGGAGAAGATCTTGCGTGCAACCCACAACTCAGCACCCTTAGGTCATCAAGGGTTCACCAAGACTTACAGGGCCATACGAGAGAGGTTCTCATGGAGAGGCTTTGAGGAGGACGTACTCTGACATATCAGGGAGTGCTAAGTTTGTCAAAGGAACAAAGGAGAGTTGGGTCACCCTGCGTGTTTGCTACAGCCGCTTCCCATTCCAAAGGGAAAATGGGAGAGCATCTCCATGGATTTTATTACAGGGTTGCCCATGATGCAGGGCACAGATTGCATCTTTGTAGTTGTTGATCGACTGACAAAGTATGCACACTTTTTCGCCATATCCGCACGATACGCTGCTTCACAGGTAGCCGAGTTGTTCTTCAAGGATTTTTTCAAGCTCCATGGTCTCCCAAAGACCATACTCAGTGATCAGGACAGCCGGTTCATGGGTGGTTTTTGGCAGGAGTTGTTCCGTTTGGTGGGTACCGAATTGACACCTAGTACCAGTTATCACCCACAAACGGATGGGCAGACAGAGATAGTGAACAAGTGACTGAAGGGCTACTTCAGAAACTATGTCTCGAGGCAGTAGAAGGCTTGGCTGCATTGGCTTCACCTGGGAGAGTACTGCTACAACACGACATTCCATATGTCGATCGGTATGTCTCCATTTTATGCTTTGTATGGATATCATGCTCTAACTTTTGTTGATGTCATGTTTGAAGCAAGCAAGGCCCCAAGGGCCAAAGATTGGATCCAAGAGAGCCAAGACATACTCCGGGCTCTCAGGGACAACCTGGCCACAACACATAACCAACAAAAACTATATGCAGAAAGAGGTCGCATAGAGAGACAGTTTGAGGTGGATGATCTAGTTTATCTCCGTCTTCAGCTATACAAACAATCCATGCTGAAGCAAAAAGGAGTAGAGAATATCAAGCTCCAATTTTATGGACCATACATGGTGGTTAGACGAGTTGGGGAGGGAGCCTATGAGCGAGAGCTGCCAACCGGGAGCCAGATTGTTAAAATTGGACAACTAGGTCCAAACTCCATATTGTGATGCTCAGATGAAGACACCAATATTTTTATTGGGTTCCTCTTTCGGAGAGGTGCAAGATTGATATAAATATAATCTTGATCCGATGAGCAGAACATTTATTTTGAATTTATTTTTAATACTTTCAAAATATGTGCAGGTCGGCCTTAAGGATTTACAACCCCAACAAATGTGTCACACACCCTCAGTGATTGATATAAATAAAGTCAACGTTGGAGGAAATTTTACTCATCTCATCCTCACACATCATCTCTCCTCTTCTGATTGGTTCGAACTCCTTGGAGGCAGTTTTCGGTTCACATGTGGGAAAGAAGGACGAAGAGAATTCTGCTATTGTTGTTGCTGTTACTGTTGGTGCTGTTGTTGCTGGTGCTGGTGCTGTCGCTGGTGTTTTGCATTGACTTTTCTGGGCAGCATTGACTTTTATGGGTTTGACTTTGAGTTGACTGTGTGGCTGTTTTGAGGATTGTTGTGACACATGCTGGGTTGGCTGACCAAGGAGACTTTGCTGGTTGAAGCATCCTGTTGACCGCCGTAACACACCAACACATTTATCTGTTTCTGGTTTGTCTTTTGTTGATCTACTGGTATGTTCTATCAACACTTTACTTGATTGTTTATGTGATTGTTGTAGTGAAAGAAAAAGTTGCATCAAGCATAGAATATCTACATAAATTTACATGGTATCGGAGCTGAGGTGAAGAAAAATTCCTAATTTGTAGCAATCACCGAAGAAGAGGATGGGTTCCTCAAACTACAATGGCTTCAAGGATGATGACAAATTGACTGGGAAGGATGACTTTCATGCTTGGAAGATGACATTGTATCTTTTGTTGGAAGACCAAGATGTCATGGACTATGTGCAGGGTAAAATCCAAGAGCTTCCATCCACTGCAACTGCTTCTGCCAAACTGTACAAGAAGGGGGAGATCAAAGCAAAGCTAATGATCAGGGACTCAATTCACAAGATTCTGGTTGCCTACATCTCTTAGCTGGGCTCATCCAAAGAGATGTATGATAAGTTGGTCAACATGTTCAAGGCCAACAATGCGAATCAAGTCCTATTCTACAAGAATCAATTGAAGAATCTAAGGAAAGGTAGGGATGAGTCTGTTCAATCATATTTTCTGAAGCTGACCGAGATCAAGAACAATCTACTGGCTATTGGGGAGACAATAGCTGATCGAGAGATGGTACTCACCACACTTGGAGGGCTCCCATCTGAATGGAATGTGTTCAATAGTACCATTCTAAATAATAATGTGATACCTGACTTTGATGAAGTACTGTCGAGATGCGTTCAAGAAGAATCAAGAATGAAGGAGTATGAAAATGGAGGAAATGTTGCCTATGCTGCTCATTCTAGAAAGAAGAAATTTGGTGGTCCAAAGAACAAAGGAAAACCAGGGGCCCAAGGAAAGAAGGGCAAGTGCTAGGTTGTGGAGAAGCTTCAAACCCCCTTCACTCCCGTTTCCGAAACGTGCTCCGTGCGGGAGTGTTTCGGAAACGCTAGAAAACGCGCTCCCGAAAACGCTTCCTGAGGGGAGCGTTTTCGGGAGCGCGTTTCCGAACCTGTTAAAACGCTCCCTGTCTTTTCGGGAGCGTTTCAGGAAGCGCTCGGGAGCGAATGCTCCCTGAGCGCTTCCGACGTTTAAAAAACGCTTCGGGAGCATTTTTTAAACGTCGGAAGCGCTCGGGGAGCGTTCGCTCCCGAACGCTCCTCGGAACAAAAAACGCTTCCCGCCGCGCGCAAATTTTTTTAAGTGAAAAATCGATTTTTTTATAATGGGGGGGGTTCATTTTACATTTTATTGTTTGTTGAGTTGAGAGAGAGAGCAAGAAGGAGAGCAAGGAGAGCGCAAGGCTGACAGGAGAATTGCAAGAAAGAGGTAGGCTTTCTAATCCAATTTAGTATTTTCTAGCATGAATTTGTAGATTGTTAAATTGTTTAAAAATGAAAACTTGAATTTTTCTTGAATGTTTCATTTTATTAGATTTAAAACTTAAAAAATGAATAGTTTTTTTCCTATGTTGCATTTCCTATTCCCATTTGGCATTTTTCCATTTGTTTTGCAGGCTAGAAACTTGAAACTTGTTTCCATAATGGCTATATGGCTAGGGATTTTCCTCATGTTGGTTCCTTTCTTTGTGATAATGGTGTTGGAGAGAGCTAGAAGAAAGAGGCAAATCAGAGAAGAGGAGGATGAAGAGGAGGGTTATGGTGGATCAGAAGAAAATCCTGAAGAGGAGGAGGATTATGCTGAGGAGGAAGTGGGGAGTGGAGAGCCTGAGAACATAGATTCCCCAACTAAACAAGACCAATATCCTTTGTGGAAATATGTTCAGGAAAAAAGAAGGAGGGAAAGGTGGTGGAACCACTAAATTTATTTTCCCCCATTGCAATAAACAATACCATGGTTCATACACCCGTCTGAGAAGGCACCTTTGTGGGATAATGCCAGAGGATGGAACTAAAAATCTTGGAATCAAATTTTGTGTTTTCGTGCCAGCACCACAGAGAGAGATATATAGGAAGGAAGAGGGGGTTGCCCTACAGAGATCATTTAAAAGATCTAGGGGTTTCGTTGATTCAGGCCCAACACATCATGGACAAACAAGTTCAACTTCCACCCATGCCAGTGGTTTTGGAAGCAGTGGCACTGGATTAAGGCGTAGAACCATATCCGATTTCCTGGACGAAGGGTGTAGGAATGATGTGGATTCAAAAGTTTACCGGTTTCTATATGCATGTGGGGTGCCATTCAATGTTCTTCACTCACCTTATTGGCATGAAATGGTTTCTGCCATTAATGATGCCCCCAAAGGATACAAAAGCCCTGGGTATGACAAGGCCAGAACCGTGGGTCTTGATCATGAAAGAGCTAAAATAAACAATTATTTGGCTAGAATGACAGGTTGATGTGGACCAGGCATGGGAAAACCAATCAAATAAATGTTTTAGTGCAATAACAGGTTAGTGGTGCAGTCTTCCTGGCAGCTTATGATTATTCAGATAAATTCAAAACCGGCATTAACATTGCAGAACCATTACTTGATATAATTGAAAAGACTGGGCCATACAATGTGATACAGTTCATCACTGATAATGCTGCTAACTGTAAGGCAGCAGGAGCAATTGTTGAGGATAAATACCCCAACATTTTTTGGTCTGGGTGTTTGGTTCACACAATGAACCTTTTGATGCATGATATCATCAAAAACAAACAACCTCAATTCAAATGGCTTGGTGATTTGTACAAGAAAGGTAAAAAAATGATAAAATTTATTACAAATCATAGCAATACCCATGGGCTTTTCCGTACTCACTCCAAATTGGAGTTGTTGAAAATAGTAAAAACTAGATTTGCTAGCTATTACTTCAGGCGCCTTTTGAAGGTAAGAGAGTCATTGGCTGCAATGGTATCAAGCCCACATTGGCAGCTATTAAAGGACAGGGTAGCAACAGTAGTTGACAGGCAAGGTTTTGAACATGTGGAGGAGACCGCCCTTGACCATCTGTTTTGGGCACGTATGAGGGAAATTATGAGTTTTACCAAGCCCATTGATAACATGATTCGCTTTGCAGATACTGATAAATTAGTGATTGGAGAGGTTTATGAGCAGATGGATAGCATGTTGGGGCAAATAAAAGATATTGTTAAGGATAATGATCCCAACTTGTATGCTATGATTCATGACTGTGTGTGTGCACGATGGAATAAACTCAATGTTCCACTACATGCTTTGGCATATATCCTTACGCCAAAATATTACTCTCCATCTTGGTTGGGCCAACCTGCACTTGGAGGTGGGGTTAGGATGAAACCTCACACAGATCTAGAGGTACAAGAGGGGTACATGAAGGCATTGGACAAGTTGGTACCCAACAGGGAAGAGTGTGCTAGATTGCGCCTTGAATTAGGCAAATACTTCAGTTGCACTGCTAACTTTGGTTCTTTCCATGCAATGGAAAACGGGGACAGATTTGATGCTCTCACATGGTGGGAAGCATATGGCGGCATGGGACTTTTGCCAAATTTGGCTAAAAAAGTTCTCTCACAGGTTGTGAACACTTCTTCTGCAGAGAGGTGTTGGAGCACCTACAGCTTTATACACAATGTGAGAAGAAACAGGCTGAATGAAAACCGAGCTGAAAGCTTGGTTTATGTGCATTATAACTTGAGGTTGTTGAGCCATTATTGTGATCGGGCAAATGAGGATCAATCATACAGAGTCTGGGACAACAACCGAGAGGATGATAATTTGGAGGACGGCACGTTACATCTGGAAGAATTGGAAGCAGAACTTTGCAGGGATGATGATGAAGCATCAACAGCACCGCCACACACAGGGCCAGTCCCACCATCTACTGGTAGCAGTGCGGGTGCCAGTGCCAGTGCCAGTGCCAGTGCCACTCCTCGATATCAAATTGTTGTTCCTTTGCAGATCCAGCCTCCACCTTCTAGTCGTGGTCGTGGTACTCCTGAGAGTACTAGAAGACCAACATTTCCTCGTGGCTCACAAAAATTAGACATTTCTCGTGGGCGTGGCAAGGGGCCAACCAGATAAAATAGATTTGTTGTTTACTAGTATTTTCTATTTGTTGTTGATAGTTGAACAGTTGAAACTTGACTCTTTCTGATCTCATATATTTAATGACAATTTAAGTTTGAAGTTTGAATTTGAAAGGTGAAACTTTGAAGTTGGCATTTATAAGTTTACTGTTTACAAGTCATTATGAATTATGAATATGATGCTTCATGAAAGTTATATGGTGATCAATGAATCAATGATGATGAATGTTATATATTGAATTTTGAAATCAATGAATCAATGATGATAAATGTTATATATCAATGATGATAAATGTATATTGAATTTTGAAATCAATGAATCAATGATGATAAATGTTAGATATTGAAATTTGAAATCAATGATGATAAATGTTATATATTGAATTTTGAAAGCTTGAAACCTTCAGATTGATGATTTGTGAGACTCAAGAGTCAATATGTTGTATGCTTCCATTTCGTGGGCGTGGTTGGTGAAGATTATAACTTCTAGATGATTGATGTTATATGATTCAATCTATGTTTTTATGTTTTTTATGTCTAATTCATCATTCTACATGTTTTTGTTGACATATATGCATCAAAATATAAAAAATATTAATATATATATATATATATATATATATATAAACGCTCCCGAAAACGCTCTAGACCCGGAAAATTTTAAAAATGGCGCTCCGCGCTTCGCTCCTACTCCCGCTCTCGCTTCCAAGTAACCTTGGGCAAGTGTTTCACTTGTCATAGGATGTCACTATGCTAGAGAATGTCCTTTCAAGAAAGGATTCTCCCGATGGTGATGACAAAAACAACAACCAGAGGTATGAGGAATCAAGAAAGGATGCTAGAGAATGTCCTTTCAAGAAAGGATTCTCTCGATGCTAGGGAAAGTGGTCACTATGCTAGAGAATGTCCTTTCAAGAAGGATTCTCCCGATGGTGATGACAAAAACAACAACCAGAGGTATGAGGAATCAAATGTTGTTGATAAAAGAAATGAATACATTCTTGTATCTTCCCTCTCCGTTGCATCTCCTCCTGACATTATGGATGTCTGGTTGATAGATAGTGGTGCCTCAAGGCACATCACTTCGTTCAAAGAAGCACTCTCTGATATGGTTGAGAAGAACACTAATCTGAAAATTGTCCTTGGAGATAATGCCACATATCCCATGAAAGGGACAAGGACTGTGCCCCTCCACTTGTCTCAAGGTCAAGTCCTCCGCTTGCAAGATGTACTCTATGTACCAAATTTGAAGAAGGACCTTGTGTCTATATTGGCCATGGAAGACAAAGGTTTCAATGTGGCATTCATGGATGGAAAGGTGTGCATGTGGAAGAAGAGCTTCAAGGAAGCTATCACATTTGGGTCTAGAATTGATACACTCTACCAGGTTGGAGGAAGTCCACTGCGATCAATGACATGAGATGCTATCCGACAGACCGATAATGGCATTGAATATGAGATGAACAAGTTCAAAAACTATTGCAAAGAAGCTAGCATTAAGAGGGAGACCACAACTATATATATACTCCTGAGCAAAATAGTGTTGTTGAACGAAAGAACAGGACCATTGTGGAAGCTGCCTGTGCCATGCTATGTGACCAAGGCCTATCGAAGTTTCTGTGGGGAGAAGCTGCAAACACTGCTGTGTACATACAAAACCAACGCCCGCATTCCGCTCTAGACTCCAAAACTCCCGAAGAGGTTTTCTTTGGTAAGAAACCTGACGTCTCACATTTTAGACTTTTTGGATGTCCTGTTTATTTTCATGTGCTGAAAGAAAAGAGGAGCAAGCTGGATGCTTTTGGGAAGAAAGGAATGTTTGTGGGCTACAGTGAAACTTCGAAGGCCTATAGAGTCTATGTGCCTGGTCAAAGGGAAGTGGAGATATGCCACGATGTCACTTTTGATGAAGATGCTTCCCTGAAGAAAGTTTTCAATCTTCCGAGATCCCAGGAAGATCATGAAGCAAGGCCTGGAAATCAAGAAGAACCGAAGGATGAGATGATGCCTATGTTGAAGGATCGATGGACCCAATTGATCCACCTCCTTCACTAGGAAAGAGACTATCATGGCTCGGGGACACTCTCGAAGATGTTGAGGGACATACGGCTCCAAAGGGGGACATTCTGTGAAAGCAAGAAGCCGAGTAGATACCAAGGGTATCTAGCAGCTGTTAACACCCTAGTAATTTCTTAAGTCATGGACTTTTGATTTATAGTTAAAGAAAACTAGGGGTAACCACAAACCTACTTAGAACAATAGGATCTAGCCTTCCTATAGTTCAAAGAGGGCTCTTTCTTTCAGATTTAACTTTGTTTTGTATTGATATTTTAGGTTAGGTATAATTGGGCACTTGGTTTTTTGTTTGGAAAGTTTGGTGGGAAATAATATTACTTGGAGACAAATTAAAGAGGGATCTACTAGTCCATTGGGCTATGGAGTCAAGATGTAGCAAGGAAAACTGGAAGGCAAGGCCAAAAGGATGCTAATGTACTCAGGGCAAGTTAGATAACCCTCAGAGATTTGAATAGTTTTATTTGATGAGATGGCTTGCTTTCGGGATAAAGGGAAATGAAGGATCCTTTGATCCAGAAAAAGAGGAAGGAGGCAGGGGTCAAACGGGACTAGGAGCAATTAAGAATTCCTAAGTGCGAAAATCAGCAGAAAACATTGAAATGACCAAGTAGTTAAGACAGGGAGTTTTTACACTTATCCTGAAGTAATATTCATAATTAATCATTCAGATTGAACAACATATATGAAATTGAATGAAACTTCAGAAGAGGAAACAATGACAATAAGAAATCACTTTACTCATTAGCTTATTGCATGAATACCGAGTTATGAAGTTCAGTTGGCTGTTGTCCAGACTGCTGCTATGAAATCAACACTTATGAACCTCCAACGTACCAGCAAAAAGTCTATAATGTTCTTAGAAATTTTATTCCACCATAAACACTTCACAAACTGAAGTATTTATACAAAATGTTTATTACAAAATATCCTAGAGAAATCTAGGAATAACTCTAGGAAAATAAAATATCTTAACACACTAAGAGGGACAGCTGCTTAACAACTTAGCAAGCTTTCCATTTATTTAGAAAAAATAGGACTAACATTATCTAATCAAAACAGTTTGTTGACTAGGTGTACATGCTTGCTGGCACATTTGGAAGATATCTGTTTGAAGATTGCTTGATTGATACTCTTTCACTTTATATCCTTTAACGCTGCTTTTCTTCTTGATACTCTCTTACTCTGTTCATCCATCACTTTACTGCTAATAAAATTTAGAATTTACCATAGTAAAAACTAGCTAATTGTTTCTGCTCGGATACACTTTGACCCTGTTAATTTGATCTGATACACTTTCAACTGCTATTTTTACCTCTGGACAACTGTAAAAATGAATTTTCACTGTGGTAAAAAAACTGTCCCATCATTTCTCTATCTTTCTTGAATTTTCCTTTTACTCTTTTATTGCTGTAAAAGATTCATATCAGCAGTAAAATCCAAAATCACATAAACTGTTTTTATTCTTTTCTTCTCAACTTCACTGTTTTACTTGTACTTTTTCTGCTATTCTCCTCCAATGTTGCTATAACAAATCTGTGAATTCCTGTCATTGCTGATCACTTGGTATTCTCATACTTTTCAACTTTCGGTAACTTTCATCGGCATTAGTGTACTTCGAGAAATTTGGTTTGATAATGAAAATATGTTTAATTTCATTCTGTAGAAAAAATAAGTTTTCAAAGTACTCCAAGACAACTTTACCAGTTGGGGAACCTTGTGGCAGAGGCTTATTTATTTGTTCTTTGGCATGGGCTCTGATCTTCTTGTCATAATCTGTTTGAACCATTAGCTTTTCATTAAAGCCATGAATGTCTGGGAGGCTTGCTTGTCTCAATATTGTGTATTGTGCCAAAAACTTTGTTATTGACAAATCCATGGCCTTACACCTTTGCTCCAAATTGTTCATTATGTTCCTTTTATTTAGGACCTTTTTGATTTGAAGAATTGTTTCAGTCCTATCTTGTATTTTCAATTCTTCAAGCTCCTCTCTGTTTTCGTTGTTCAAAAATGTGATAAGCTTTAAAGCTTGAGATGGGTTATTAGCCAGTTCTTCTTTTATTTTATGAATTTCCACCTGTGCTGCCTTAAGTAGATCTCTCTGCTCATATATGATTTGAATTGAAGGCCATCGTAGATGTATGGCTTGAATTATATTTGTCCAAAGATAGTTCTTGATGAAGGACACCTGTTCACTGAGATTTACTTGCTGCTGTAAGATCTTTACCTGTTCATCAAGTCTTTTTGCTCTTTGTTCATGTCCTTTTGATGTAATCAATGTATTCCTGTTTGATGATTCAAGAGTTTGAATGGTCTTTTTCAAATTGATTATCTCATTATTTTTTAGGGACATCTCCTCCATGGCTTTTATTATGTCAGCTGCTTCACCTATTTGATGTACCTGTGTGGTAGATGATCCTGTGGAAGAAGTATCTATGGATTGCACTGACACTACAGTTGCCAGTGGCACTTTTGGGGCTAAATGTTCTGCCAATGTGGTAGGGATAACTGTGTTGACTATAGGAATAACAGTGGGAATAGATTGCACATCAGCTTCTTTTACTGTTTCTTTTTCTTTTATAAGGATGTCCATCTGATCTTCCATCTCTTTGACTTGGGCAGTCAGTTTTCGTATTAACTTGGCCATTTCTTCTTTTTCAGTTTGTTCTTGGAGGATTTCCTTTGCTTCAGGATGTTCGTTTGGAGGAAGTTTCAGTTGTTTTCTCAAAGCAGTGATATCATCATTCTTTTGCTTTATCGAGGCTTGAGCAGCCTATATGTTTGATGGATCTACTCCTATCTGAAGCATTAGGTCTTCTAAGGATTTGATCCTTAGATCCTTTGCATGTAAAGAGGCTTTATCTAACTTCATCTGATCCTACATATTAAAAATGGTGTTTTGCAATTGAGTAGCACTCCTAGTCTTATCCACTATTTTTGAATATAGCATTTCAGATGCATGTCTATGAAATTCAATTTGATCCAGTTCATGGATATTTTCTGAATCAAATTCAAAGTCTGTTTTTCTGTAGTCTGAGACTGTCTTTGGATTTGCAACCTTTGGTTGGAGGTAGGACATGATCATTTTATTAGTAGAATAATCAAATGTTGTTAATAATCTATCCTTGTTACCTGGTTTTTCTTTGAGAAATTGAGAACAAACTTCTCTTTTGATCTCCTCATTTTTCTCCTTAATATGTTTGTATCTCTCATTAATGTCAGAATCTTTTCCCTCTGCTGTCTTGGAGGAGGAGGGAACTTCTAAATTTACCTGTTTTTCAACAATTCCTCTGCCCTGTTCTTGTGTTGAAACCTGCTCTTTCTGAATCTCTGCTAGAGTCTCATTTACAATTATAGTGGCTTCATCATCAGTTTGCTGATTATTATTCAATTCTTGATCATTATCATCTATTTCTATTGTTTTTTCTTTCTTAGCAGCAGTCATTTTTTCCCTTTTGTTTAAATAATCTTGAATTTGTTTTCTGCAATGGTCTCTGCTGAATAGCCTTCTTCATTCCTGGTCCTTTTGTTTGAACATTCTAACTGTTTGGTGACTATTATAGCCTGTGAATTCTTTGTTCTTTTCACTATTTATGTATCATCAGTAGGATCTATCAATGTATTTTGCATCCATTCCATTTGATTGGCAAACCTCTCAATATGTGGTTTTGAGTCATGTATAAAAGGTTGAAGCTTGAATTTTACGCTTATAGTACTGAGGTAACCCTGGGGATCATAATTCCATTGAAAACTCTCTTGAAACTGATATTCTGATAATTGTCTAGATATTTCTTTCTCGGCCTCCCTATTGTTTACTATGAAAGGGCCAATCTGGCTTTTCAACTTAAACTGAGTCTTTTTCTTTGATGCCATGAAGTTTATAGCATCTGCATTTAAAACTTGTCTCAAATATTCCAATGCAAAAACCTGGATGGTTAAAAATTTGGGCAACTTATATGGGGACAAATTTGCTCCAAATATTCTTAATTCTGTATGTCTTTCATATAAATATCAATCTCCTACTTTGCATTTTTCAAACAGCAGTAATATTCTCTTCATTTCATCACTGACTCTAGGCTATTCTGTTTTATAGAGAAAATTCATCGCTGGTCTAACAAATAAGTCTGCAAAATCCTTATAATTGAATTCATTTCCTTCTTTCCTGAGTAAGGATGTCCAGAATATTACTGAGAGAGGCTAGCCCTCCACATTCATCTTTTGTAAAGCCATTGGAAACTGTTCTGCTTGAAAAAATAGAAAAAAGATGGAATAGATATGATGAATATCTAAACACTCCCTCAGTAGGCAATTTGGCCAGTTGTTAATGTATGCTATCAGCAATGAATCTAGCAAAATCAGAGATCATGGCAGGAGGCTGCCTAGGGGATAATGTAGAAAGGAAACCAAGTATAGATGCATCAGTAAATTCATCATTAAAATATCCTAGAATGAAGGATAGCATTGAGATCACTTGTCTAGAAGCTTCAGGAAAATCAGGACTGGAATCAGGAGGATTAACCTTAGGGATTTCTACATATTCAGGCATGAAATTCTGAAAGACTGAAAACTTTTTAGGAAAATCCAACTCTAAGTATAACTGGGTTATCTCTTCAATTGACAAGGGCACTACTCTGGGATCAAACTTTAAGTGAAGCATCTCATTTATGGATTCTGCTGTGATAAAAAACAAAATCTCGTTATTGGCATTCACAATGGATCTCTGATCAGGAACATAATGCATTTGACATAGTCTGACCAAGTCCTGGGTTGGATGAGTAACAGGAACTACATATTTGGGCAAATTGGATTCCCAAATAGGTATGTCATCTTGATTTCTAATCAAACACTTATCATAACACCAATTATGAATCTCGAGCAAATTGAATTCTACCACTGTATCAGCAATCTTGTAATCTAAATCAGTTAAAGGAATGCTTTCTTCAGAGGAAACAGGTGGTTGCAGAGGTCTAACAACTTCAGTTGAATCAGCTGTTAAAGCAGGAGCTGGCTTGTTGATCTTTGAGGATTCAGGCTTGGGAGCTTGGCTATTATAGGTTTTGAGGCTTTGGGGCCTCCAGCTTTGGGTGTAACCTATTTTTTAGTCATTTCTGGGAATAAATAAGCAATATTAAATTGTTTTCTTTAGTTAATTTTGAGACAGAGGGTAATTGAGCAGATTTGGGACAATTTCGGGAATCTGGGAATCTGGGAATTTGAGCAAGGGTTTTAAGATAGAAAACACAGGTTTTCTAGGTGTAGAGGACTGAAAAAAGGGATTTCTGGCTTTCTGTGCACTTTTTAAATATTTTGAACCGTGGAAATTGTCTTTTAATGACTAGAAATTGAGAAAATGGCTTTAAAACAGAGTTTTAGGCAAATGGCAATTTCTGAGGAAAAATTGCGAGGGCTCGCCCTGTTTTTTCAAGGTTTGGGCACTTAGGACTAGCAATTCTATTCTCTGTAGCTTAATTGGTCTGATTTAATGGTTCAATTTGAGAAATTTTCTGGTCAACTTTAGGAAAATACCTGATTTACAGGTGTTTTGACAGTCGACAGGGTTTTTGGTGGCTTTGGCTTTATGCTGGATTCTTTGCCGTAGCGGAAAACTTCAGAGATTTCTCAGATGAAACAATAGTGGTAAGGTTGAGCTTCAGGGCTATAGACTGGTCAAAAGGGACTTGAATCTCTTTATACAGTTGGGGCAGGAGCTTTTAACCAGGCAAGAATGAAAATAATGCATAAAACAATGTTTTATCAAAGTTTAACCTTTGAATACAAACCATTATATCTAGCATTAATGACATGTCTATTCAAAAGGTGGGAGCGGATTTGTGAAAAACCACCAGTGGCTTTCACGTTTCTCTTGGATGGTAAGTGGTTTACTGCATTTCGAATGCGATCGTTTCAGAATTTGACACGTCGCATTGGGAGGTATTCAAAAACAAATTTTATCGCGTGATTTTGATCAAACATCGAGCGATCAGTTTCAGAGCGCGAAAATGAACGCGTGCCGTTGCATTTGATTGGATGATGCGAATGGTTAGGATCTTTCATAGAGTTGCGGGGAAGGATGGGTGGGGTCTAGGGTGAATATATACGATGGCGCATTTAATATATAACAAAACCTTTGTGAAATATATGATTATAACCAAAGTTTTAATTATATGTGGAAATGTTTATATGCGCGGGGCGGGGGTAATGATTTTAATAGACTTATACATATGTATAGTCCAAAAGGGGTTTTATCGGGCAATTTATATATATAAAGTGGGTTTATATATATGGTAAATGGTGCGTGGGGCAGGTTAACTGGGGTTAGGCTATGAAAGCATGGGTTTTATATAGTGGATTTAACTGCACGAGAAGGTGATATCAGGGTATGGGGGTTCTAAAGTTTGGCTTAAATTAAACATTAGAAAAAGCTCGGGAAAATTTATTTTTTGATTTAAACATATATAAAACATGTTTAAAGCTTTATGCTTTTTATTTTTATTATATAGTAATAGACTGATGTAAATGTCTATTTACTATAGGGGGCGGGAATATTTACATAGTGCTAGTTTAGCCAAAGGGGGTTTATTGTGGGCGTTTATTTAAAACATGTGGGATAATAAATTTTGGCTAAAGATTTAAAATAGTGGGTTTTTGGGGGATATTTAGACAAAAAGGAGTTATATTAATAGGAAAGGGTCATTTATATAGGGAATTAATAAATAAGTTAGAGATTAATATCACAAGGGGAAAATGAATGCTCAAAATATACAATTATAACTAAGTGAAAATTTAAAGCAAATCTTGATTATCATAATTTTATCACTTTAACTTAGGATATAATGTCCTTTTGAGGGTTTTTATGCTTTATGAGATGTAGGCAGTTAATCAAATGGGGGCTTTATGTTCATTAAGTAAAAATGGAGTCTTTACTTATGAAATTGCCTGGTGATGAATGTATGAATGGCAGATGATGTAAATTTTGGGATTAACATAGAAATTTAACATTTTCAACTAGCCAGTGATTGAGCCTTGGGTCCGGTCCCAACAAAAGTCAGAGAAATGCTCTGAGCCTCTTTGATTGAGATTTTAGAATGTCAAATAGCTATAGGGGAGGGGAAATTAGTTATTGTAGCCTGGTGAAAGATATTTACAATGATTTTCCCACCTTCTTCTACCTACCCAATCTTTAATCTAACATTTTTTTCTTCCATTTTTGTAGGTGCATTTGAGCTAGCAACCTTGAACATTTTATTCTTTTGAAAGCAGTAAAAACTATCTAATTTTACCTTATTTTATCCAAGGACCCAAATTAAACTGTTGGGTTCGTTTTTACTCTATACCTATCTACTAAATTGTCAGGATTTAACTGTTTGACAACTCTTTATTCTCTATCTAAAACAAGTAAATTGAAACATGACAAGTCAAGATTAAACAGTTCAACTCATCATGGATTATGGCATTTATTGACACTCTGCCATAATCAACTGCAAAAAGTAAAAAGTAGTGGCATTTAGACTTGCACACTTTCATGTTTGATTCATCTTTTTCCTTTTTGGGTGTATTATTTTTTTTAAGTCCTTTGATTTTTCTTTTATGACTTTACCCTCTTTTTGCTTTTCTATTTTTTTTTCTTTTATTTTTACAAAATATGGGAAAACAACTTGCAGAAGTCAAAGTATGTACATATTTATAAGACTATCAAAAGTAAATTCCAAATTATGAATCCTATATTTATAGGTCCCTAACAACAGCCATGAGTACTATTGTACAATCCGAGCCTGGATTTTTTGAGGAAGCCGTAAAGCATCAAGTCTGGAAGGATGCTATGCATGAAGAGTATGAGTCCATAATGAAGAATGATGTCTGGGATGTAGTTCCAAGATCGAAGGACAAAGCAGTTATCACCTTGAAATGGCTCTACAATATCAAGCGTGGATCTAATGGAAGTGCTGAAAAGTTCAAGGCAAGGTTCGTTGCCTGTGGCTTCTCTCAAAAGGAAGGCATCGACTATGATGACATATTCGCACTTGTGGCACGATATACCACCATTCGATCTATCATAGCCCTTGCTGCTACGCAAGGATGGAGTCTTCATCAGATGGATGTGAAGACCACTTTTCTGCATGGTGCGATAAAGGAAGAGGTGTATATAGAGCAACCTCTGGGGTTCGAAGTCCAGGATCAAGACACCCATGTCTGCAAGTTGAAAAAAGCCCTCTATGGGCTGAAGCAAGCACCCAGAGCTTGGTACGAGAGGATAGATAGCTACCTGATGAACTTGGGCTTCACTCGTAGTAATGCTGATCTAAACCTTTACTTCAAGGTTGACAGGGAGAAGCCTCTCATTCTGTTGCTGTATGTGGATGACCTCTTCTAGACAGGTGCTGACCCTCTCATTCATCAATGCAAGAGGGAGCTCGTTGTTGAGTTCGAGATGAAGGACCTGGGACTAATGCACTATTTCCTAGGCCTGGAGGTCTGGCAGAGACCTGGCGAGATTTTCCTTTCTCAAGGAAAATACATTGTAAAGCTTCTGGAAAGATTTGGTATGGTGGACTGCAAGTCCGTGTCGACACCAATTGAGTTCAACTTTAAGAGGTTGAGTGGCAGCGTTGTTGGGCCCATGTTAGCATATCCTACTGAGTATTGTCAACTCGTAGGGGCCCTGATGTTCTTAGTGAACCCCCGTTCGAACGTATGTTGTGCAGTGAACACTCTGAGTCAACACATTGTTGATCATAACATTCACTAGGTTGGTGCCAAGAAACTCTTGAGATATCTCTGAGGCATGTTAGACCACGGGCAGAGATACACTGCCAGGAGTATGACACTCCATGGATATACTGATGCTGATTGGGCTGGTAGTGTGGTGGATCGCAAGAGCACATATGGATGCTGCTTCACACATAGATCTGCTTCGCGCAGGAAATTGAAGTCGGTAGCCTTGAGCACCGTTGAGGCCGAATACATTATAACATGTATGGCCTGTTGTGAAGTCACTTGGTTGCGAAAGCTCTTCAGTGAGCTATTCGAGCATGTGCTAGATGCCACCATTATCCTTGGTGATAACCTGAGGGGGATTTGTTTGTCATAGAATCCCGTGTTCCACAAATGTTCCAAGCATGTTGATGGCTGGTACCACTTTATCCGGGATATGGTACAGCGAGGTGCCGTAAGGCTCGATCATATAGGAATTGATGAGCAGGTCGCGGTTATTCTCACAATGCCCTTGGGGAAGGTCATGTTCCTAACCTTCCGTGAGAATCTTGGAATCGTGGAACGACCCTATTCTGAGGGTCCTGTTGGACGATGAGCTCTTGGAGCTCTCGGGGGATTTGGGGATAGCTTCTCGGAGTTATAAGCACACACGAGGCTAGGCATGCCGAACCTTGTGGTGCTTTTGCCCCACCGTTATGATGATTGAGTTGGTTCGCCTCTCATGATCTGTGCCCCGTATGCATCCTACCCATTGAGTTCTGGACTCATGGGAAGTACCTCTCATTTGGCCAACGAGGTGGGAAAAGCTAGAGACTAGTAGCAAAGACTGATGGATGCATCAGAGATTGTCATACTCTTGATCCGATGAGCAGAACATTTATTTTGAATTTATTTTTAATACTTTCAAAATATATGCAGGTCTACCTTAAGGTTTTACACCTCCAGCAAATGTGTCACACACCCTCAGTGATTGATATTAATAGAGTCAAATTTGGAGGACATTTCACTCATCTCATCCTCACACATCATCTCTCCTCTTCTGATTTGTTCGAGCTCCTTCGAGGCATTTTTCGGTTCACACGTGGGAAAGAAGGACGAAGAGAATTCTTCTGTTGTTGTTGCTGTTACTGTTGACACTGTTGTTGTTGCTGTTGTCACTGTTGTTGCTGCTGGTGCTGCTGCTTGCTGCTGTTTTGTGTTGACTTTGAGTTGACCGTGTGGCTGTTTTGAGGATTGTTGTGACACATGCTGGGTTGGCTGACCAAGGAGACTTTGCTGGTTGAAGCATCCTGTTGACTGCCATAATGCACCAACACATTTATCTGTTTCTGGTTTGTCTTCTGTTGATCTACTAGTATGTTCTATCAACACTTTACTTGATTGTTTATGTGATTGCTGTAGTGAAAGCAAAATTTGCATCAAGCATAGAACATCTACATAAATTTACACAGATCCACAACAATTTTCCACATTTCATGCTTGAAGAAAGCTCTTGGGCAGCAGGTGACTGCAACTATGGAGCTCCCACCTAGAGATGATAAAGGGAATTTGGTGCTGCAACCAGAGGCCATTCTAGACACTTAGGAGAGACAACTGAGGAGTAGGACAACCAAGGAATATCTGATCAGGTGGAGGAACCTTCCAGAAGAGGATGCCACTTGGGAGGGGGAAAAGATCTTGCAACATCCATCCTTGTAATTGCTTGAGGACAAGCAACATTTTCGCACGGAGAACTGCAATATTCCCAATTAGTAGACAGCTAATTGGAATATTCATTTTTGTTAAATTTTTCCTTTCTAAAGTTCATCAGGAAATAAAGGGGTGAAGGGACCCATATCCCAACATTAGAATAAAATTACTTTCCTAAAGTCACTTAGGCAAGATAATTAAAAGGCAAGGCAAGGTCCATGAGGCCAAGTGACAGCACAGGAAAGGTGGAAGCTTGGTCAGCGTGGGGACAGGCAGCGCAGTGGCAACATGGGGATAGGCAGCACAGAGCAGCATGGGCACAACGCAACACTAGTGGGCCCAAGGGAACGTTGGAGGCTCATTAGCATAAAAAGGGGATCAGGGCAGTCATTCTCATTCATTCATACATCTTTATATTTTCTGTCTATCAAGACTAGAGCACGCCTTAGCTGTTTAGACGAGTCTACAAGTGTTGTTTAGCATACGGATGTCTCCGAGCGGAGATCCCAACCTCGTCCTTGGGGGACTTCGAGTGCCCGCTCAAGAGAGGAGCCCCACCTTCAATTTTTGAGACCAACATCATTGATTTAGCACTAGGATTACACAGTTCATCCTAGGGCATCACAGTCACTTAAGGGATTACACAGTCAAGGAGGAGAGCAGCTCTGGGAGAGGAGGAAGCTTGAGATATTTCCGTCCGGAGGCTTGTGAAGGGATCAACCCTTCCATAGTGTTGGAAATACTAAGAGGGGGGAGTGAATCAATATTTCTTTTCAATTATTAATTTTACCAGTTAGATCACTTATATTTAGAACACAAAATGAACAATAAGAATAAATCCTTTTATTAATTTCTTCTTTGCAATAAATCAAGTACAATATATGTAGGGCTCCAACCCCAGATGAGGACACCAATATTCAATCCTTCCAGGCACCAACCTGTACTTTGCCAAGCACCTACTTGGACTTTACGAGGCTCCAACCTCTAGGGCACCAACCCTATCTTCCAAGGCTCCAACCTTGTCACTTTGAGGCTCCAACCTCTAGGGGTCCAACCCTATCTCTGGTACAAGCACCAACCTGGTCTTCTTGAGGACACCTATCCTCTAGTGCTCCAACCCACTCCAATCTGCTTCAACACTTCAATGTAGGCTTGAATGGTTGTTCAAGGCTTCTAATGTCTTCTGCAACAAGATCTGACAGTATCTTCAAGTTCACCTTCAACAATGCCCTCACTTAGCTCATCAATGACAACTTTATTAATCGCAGAAGGTGTCTCCAAGACTCTTCATGATGCCCAAGTACCCTTTTCCAATATCACTCCATGAGGGCTTCAACAATACATTTGGTCTTTATTACAGCTTTGCATAATGTCTTCAACTTCTTTTCAAGGATGCTTCAAGGTCCTTCTCGAAGTTTTCTGGCCTTAACCCTTCTCCAATAATTTGCACCTAAAATGTCTCCAATAGTATACAAAACAAACAGCTATTGTTCTTCAAGGAATACACACCAAATAATGTCTTCAAGTCTGTCACTTGATTTCTTTAATTGATGCCAAAAACCCTCTTTCTTATTTTTACAACATATTTTCTTCAATCAAGACTATTCTTCTAGAAGTGTCAAAGCAAATGCCCAAAAGTGTGCCTTGATGCCAAAACACTGCCCTCAATGCCACAAGTCCAAAAAAATAGTAGTCGTTGATCCAAATGACCTTAGTTCGGAATATAGAAAACTTTGAAAAATCACCACAGAGTTGAACAAAGTTGCCACTGCAGGTCGGAACTGTTGCAAGATAAATGCCACCACAGGTCTGCTACCAAGCTTCCATAGCCCTAAAAAACAAGGACTCTCCACAGGTCCAAAGTGGGATGCTTTTTCAGGTCTGAAATAGATACTACCGATCCGTAAAAGCTGTGCCAATATGCTGCCACAGGTGTGTGAGTTCTCCACTGGTTCCTTTTGTGCAGAAGTGATATTCTATAGATATTTTTGCAGCGTCGAGCTCATAATCTAGCTCAAAACCGTAGTATCTTTCTTATGCCAGGTGCGAGTAGTCTTGCTTAGATAGATCTAAAAAAAAAAAATTTTGCTTCAGAATTTGTACCTTCCCTTGGATTCTTTTGATCTGCAGCTATCTCAGTCCTGCTCCCAGTTTAAATCCTTCAAAAATTCGTATTCAAAACCAGAATGCTCAGATAGATCTAAACCTAATCTTTATTTCTTATAATTCCTTTTTTTCTTGTGTTCACGAGTTGTGAATAGATATCCTGTATTCCTGTGATAATAGCCGAAGTAACTGTTCAAAAATAGGCCGAACATCTTATATTTATAGAGACTTTTACAGCGGATAAGTGAAGGGACGTGTCTTTTAAGGGCAGGCCGACTTGAGAGGCTAGGACAGGTCGGCTCCAAAAAAAATAATTATTGCACAACTTTTAAAAATCAATATCTTCCTAACCACGGGGAGTTTTGGGGCATTTGAGGGCTCGTTGGAAAGAGGAAGGAGTCCTCTTTAAGATGGACAAGGGATCATTTTGATATCCTTCCTTCAAGGTCCCCAAAAAAACATTTTCTTGCTGACTGTTCTTGTATTCCTGTGCATAAAAATGATGGACAGTGAGCCTTCATTTAGAGAGATCTTCTTAAGTATTTTCTTGGTGACTATCCTTGTATTTCTTGTGCATGAAGGGATGAACAGTAGGCTAAACAGTGAGATCCTTAAGTGTATATGGATAGCTTCATCAAGTATATATACTTCCATCAATGATATTTCCATCAATACCAATTAAGTGATCTCCAAGTCACTTCATGTCATGTCACCAATCATTGTCCATGTCATCAAATGGTCCTCCATGTCAACATATAGACTCCAACCATGTAATCAAGACCCTCGTAAAGGGTCATCACGTATGACATCATTAAGTTTAGTCTTCTAGGTTACCAAACAAGTTACATGACTGACACTTGGCACCATCTTGACATCATGATGGTTCCAGGCCTCTTCATCAAGAGTAAGCATATCATCATTAATGCCATACTTATTACCCAAGAGCGACTTGTCATCATGAGCAAGGACATCTTCATACTATGCACGAGGTCTGCATGATATCACTGTTAGGGTTTTCCATTAGGGTTTTTAGGCCTTTACAAGAATATTGATCCTCATATTGACATCAATGACAATCTTAGATCAACAATCTCCTCCTTTGTCACTGATGGCAATATTCTTGCCCAAGGTTGCTGGGAATCGTCCATGCCCCGATCCTGCTCCCAAAATGTGCTCTGTTCGGGAGTGCACTTTCGAGCTTGAATAAATGCTCCCTATTTTCTACGGAGCGTTTCAGGGAGCACTTGGGAGCAAACGCTCCTCGAGCGCTCCCTCCATTAAAAAAACTATTCGGGAGCGTTTTTTAAATGGAGGGAATGCTCGGGGAATGTTCGCTCCAGAGCGCCCCCCGGGGTGGAAAAAAATTTGGACCGCGAATTTTTTTGGGAGGGAGTGGGGGGTGAGTAATGAAAAGCCCTCCCCTCCTCATTGTTGTTATTTTTGTGTGTTTGAGAGCAAGAGAGAGCTTGAGAGCAAGGAGCAAGCTGCAAGAGAGCAAGGAGCTTGAAGAGAGCAACAAGGAGGATTGAAGGAGTCAGGACTCAGGACAAAGAGGTAGGACTCTCTAATCTAGTTTTTTATTTTCTATATTACATTTTAAAGTTATTCAAAAATGAAAACTTGAATTTTTTTCTCAATGTTGCATTTTAATGTGTTGAAAAGTGAAAAATTGAATTGTTTTTTTTTTTCTATGTTGCATTTTTTTCTATTCCCATTTGGCATTCCTCCATTTTTTTTTGCAGGCTAGAAACTTGAAATATGAAACATCATGGCTATATGGCTAGGGATTTTCTTCATGTTGGTTCCTTTCTTTTTAATAATGGTGTTGGAGAGTAGAAGAAATAGGCCCATTAGAGAATAGGAGGATGAAGAAGTGGGTTATAGTGGATTCGATGAAAATCGTGAAGAGGAGTATGCTGAGGAGGAAGGGGAGAGTGGAGAACATGAGGCCACAGAGACCCCAACTAAACAAGACGAAAGTCAAACACCATTGTGGAAATATGTTCAGAGGAAGGAAGGAGGGAAAGGTGGTGGAACCACTAAATTTCTTTGCCCCCATTGCAGTAAAGAATACACAAGTTCATACACCCATGCTAGAAGGCACCTTTGTGGGAAAATTCCAGGGGATGGAGAGAAAAATCTAGGAATCAAAATTTGTGTAAGTGTGCCAGCAATAGAGAGAGAGAAATACAGAAAGGAATAGGAGGCTGCCCTACATAGATCTAAAAGATCTAGGGGTTTCATTGATTCTTATGAACCATCAGGTCCATCACATCATGGACAAAGAAGTCCATAAACTTCCACCCATGGAAATGGATAAGGAGGCACACCTGGACCAAACATCTCCTTAAGGTGTAGAACAATATCCGATTTCCTTGACGAAGGGTCTAGGAATGATGTGGATTCAAAAAATTTCCGGTTTCTCTATGCATGTGGGGTACTATTCAATGTTCTTCGCTCACCTTATTGGCATGAAATAGTTTCTGCCATTAATGAAGCCCCCAAAGGATACAAGAGCCCTGGGTATGACAAGGCCAGAACCGTGGGACTTGATCATGAAAAAGCTAAAATAAGTAGTTCTTTGAATATAATGACAAGTTCTTGGAATGAGCATGGGGTGTCCATTATATCTGATGGATGGACCAATGTAAAAGGAAAGCCATTGATAAATGTTCTGGTTGTGTCTGTTAGTGGTGCAATATTCCTTTCAACATATGATTATTCAGACAAATTCAAGACCGGTATTAACATTGCAGAACCATTACTTGAAACAATTGAAAGTATTGGGCCATACAATGTCGTCCAAGTCATCACTGATAATGCTGCTAATTG
This sequence comes from Pinus albicaulis, assembly GCA_034641835.2. Taxonomy (NCBI): domain Eukaryota; kingdom Viridiplantae; phylum Streptophyta; class Pinopsida; order Pinales; family Pinaceae; genus Pinus; species Pinus albicaulis. The sequence continues at coordinate 45,488 of JAXQQM020074799.1, forward strand.
TAAGGCAGCAGGAGCAATTATTGAGGATAAATACTCCAACATATTTTGGTCTGGGTGGTTGGTTCACACAATGAACCTTTTGATGCATGATATAATTAAAAAAGACAACCTCAATACAAATGGCTTGGTGATTTGTACAAAAGAGGTAAAAAATGATAAAATTTATTACAAATCATAGCAATACCCATGGGCTTTTCCGTACTCACTCAAAATTGGAGTTTTTGAAGATAGCAAAGACTAGATTTGCTAGCTATTACCTCACCTTCAGGCACATTTTGAAGGTAAGAGAGTCATTGGCAGTCATGGTATCAAGTCCACATTGGCAGGTATTAAAGGACAGGGCAACAACAATAGTTGACAGGCAAGGTTTTGAACAGGTGGAGGAGACCGCCCTTGATCCTTTGTTTTGGGCACGTGTGAAGGAAATTTTGAATTTCACCAATCCCATTTATCACATGATCCGCTTTTCAGATACAGATAAACCAATGATTGGGGAGGTGCATGAGTAGATGGATAGCATGTTGGGGCAAATAATAGATGTTGTTAAGGAAAATGATCCCAACTTGTATGCAATGATTCACGATTGTGTGTGTGCACGGTGGAATAAACTTAATATTCCACTACATGCCTTGGTATATATCCTTATGCCAAAATACTACTCTCCATCTTGGTTGGGCCAACCTACACCTGGAGGTGGGGTTAGGATCAAACCTCACACAGATCCAGAGGTACAAGAGGAATACATGAAAGCATTACACAAGTTGGTCCGTGACAAGGAGGAGTGTGCTAGATTGCGCCTTGAATTAGGAAGATACTTCAATTGCACTGGTAAATTTGGTTCTTTCCATGCAATGGAAGACAGAGACAGATTTGATACTCTCACATGGTGGGAAGCATATGGCGGCATGGGACTTTTTCCAAAGTTGGCAAAAAACATTCTCTCACAAGTTGTAAATACTTCTTTTGTTGAATGAAAACTGAGTAGAAAGCTTGGTTTATGCGCATTACAACTTAAGGTTGTTGAGTCATTACTGTGATCGGGCATATGAGGATCAATCATATAAAGTTTGGGACAACAACCCAAAGGATGATAATTTGGAGGACGACACTGTACATATGGAGGAATTGGAAGCAGAACTTTTGAGGGATGATGATGAAGCAACAATAGCCATGCCACCGCCACACACAGGGCCAGTCCCACCATCCAATAGCAATGCGGGTACCAGTGCCAGTGTTCGATTTCTAGCTATTGTTCCTTTGCAAATTTAGCCTCCACCTACATCCTCACATTGTCCTTCGCCTTCTAGTTATGGTCATGGTACTCCTAAGAGTACTAGAAGACCACCATTGCCTCGTGGTTCTCACAAATTAGACATTTTTTGTGGGCGTGGCAAGGGGCCAGCCAATAAATAAAATAGATTTACTGTTTACTAGTCTTTTCTATTTTTTAGTAGTTTTTAACTTTTATAACTATTGAACAGTTGAAACTTGACCCTTTCATATTTATTATGATAATTTTTGTAAACAATATATGACAATTTAAGTTTGAAGTTTGATTTTGAAAGGTGAAACTTTGAAGTTGGCATTTATAAGTTTATAAGTCATCATGAATTATGAATATGATGCTTCATGAAAGTTCATTTCGTTTCATTTTATAACATTTCATTTCATGTTAAATATCCTTTGTTGTAATGGTTATTGGTTACACTTAGCTTACAAGTACAACTATGGTGATCAATGAATCAATGATGATAAATGTTATATATTGAATTTTGAAATCAATGAATCAATGATGATAAATGATATATATCAATGATGATAAATGTTATATATTGAATTTTGAAAGATTGAAACTTTAAGATTGATGATTCATGAGACTCAAGAGTCAATATGTTGTATGCTTCCAACTTGTGGGCATGGTTGATGAAGATTATATCTTCTAGACGATTGATGTTATATGGTTCAATCTATGTTTTTATGTTTTTTATGTCTAATTCATCAATCTACATGCTTTTGTTGACATATATGCATCAATATATATATATATATATATATATATATATATATATATATATATATATATATATATATATAACGTTCCCCGAAACGTCCGACTGTGAGCTTTTGTGCCCATGGGCCTCGCTTCCCGCTTCCCGTCTCCGCACCTGCTTCCAAGTAGCCATGTTCTTGCCCTTCCAACATTTTCTCCCCCTTTGAGATCAATGAAAAATGGAGTGCCCAAGTGCTCCCCCTATTATGCTGCTTCATGCTGCTCCCCCTGTCATGGTACCCTTCCTTTTGGCAGTGTGGTCCATGCTAGATGTACTTGTATTTCTTCATGTGATGAACCATCTCCCCCTGCGTGCATAAAATCCTCTAGCTTAAGAAAGATTGTTGCTTTGTGATCAACTGGAAGACATGTTCAACGAAGATCCATAAGGAGATATGCCTCGTAGCACGATCGTTCATGTCTGACTCATCAAGGATTTCATAGGGCCCTTCACGGATAGCTTTTGCAAGAATGGTCAAGAATCAGGAGCTCCCCCTAATAGTATGCATGGGCTCCTTTTTGGAAAAGTCTCACCATCAAATATTTGGAATATCAAGTTTGCCAAAGATGTCTTCAACAAATCAACAACATGTGTTGTTGGCTTGAGTGTTCAAGAGACTTTCGGATCCAATTTGCTTCTCCATACTTGTGTATCTTTCTTTTCTGGCTTGGTAGTCATGGTTTTAGCTTGTTCAGGGACCCAAGTCAAGTTACAATCACGAGCCATATGTCCAATGTTATGGCAATTGAAGCACTTCATCTTGTTCATGAATGAGGAATCATTACTTCTTCTTGAAAAGTTGCTTCTAGGGAGCTAATGAGGACCATTATATTTGTCCTTGTGGTATGGCCTACAATCATTTGCCATATGCCCAAAATTTGTACAAGAATAGCAATAACCAAAAAATATACTTTGGTACGTGGAGGATGGAGATTGCCTTGATGTACTTCCAAAGTCATTTTGTCGTGGGATACTTTGATCAAATTTATTGCCTCTTGCATTCTTGACACCAGCTGCATATCTTCTTGGAGTATGTTTTCTTCCAATGTCATCTTGACTCTTCTCCTTGGCTTTGTTGGAACTGGGGGCATCAATATTTATTCCAGGCTTCTCCACATCCTTTTTGTTTGAAGCATTATGGTATGCATTATTATTGCTTGAGGGTTCACCTGCATAGCCAAGACCTGATTTATCAAGGGGGGATCTTTGATGACTTAGGATGTCATCTAGGGTTTGAGAACTCTTCAAGTTCTTATTTAGCAGGTCAACTTCCTTTTTAAGAAATTTTAGTATCCAAAATGGGATATTTTAACTAATATTGCAGAAAATAACTTAATGCCGTAAAATCAACATTTTCTTAACAGAAGATTGCCATGTAAAACTAAAAATATATAGAGCACTGCAATCCATTACACATTGAATAGGAAGAATCTCAGAATTTTATTATAAATGGTAAACTGGGGTTACATGAATATCTGACCCAAAATTGCTGAGATGGAAAACTGGCCACCAAGATGAACTATTGCACTGTGCTGTCCTCCAAAACCGAAAAACTGCACTCTCCCTCCGGCAACAACTTTCACTGAACCCACTGAAGATAATGAAGCACAAGTTGAAGATCTAAATGATCCTCACATCAATCCCTGAAGCTTTGCGAAACTTCTGAATGAAGTCCCCTTGAGAGAGTTGGGTTTTCGTCCAACACTCACAAATAACCCGAGAGTTTCCGTCCTGGGGCTACCAATGGAGTAGAGAACCAAGTTCTCAAACCTCTCACACAATAAAATGATCTGATCCAAAGATGTCCCTCAATGACCTCCACCCTTTCTTTTATAGATCTCTTGGATCCTTCTAGAGCCTTATTTTATTATTATTTTATTCATGGACCACTTTTCCCTCTTATTAAAATATTCATTTTTAATGCAGAAAGGAGTAAATCGGCTACCACCTCTCCTGCACTCACTAAAACGCGTGTCCAACCATCCCATCATGTAGGTATCCTCGTCCCGGTTCCAATGAACTATCACAATAAGGTGTTCTATCATGTATTCCTCTCGGAATTTTACCTTGAGCGTAATTAACTGAGTTAAGCACAAGACTGAGGCTTTGATACCACTGTAATATCCCAAATGGGATATTTCAACTAATATTGCAAAAAATAACTTAATGCCGTAAAATCAACATTTTCTTAAAAGAAGATTGCCATGTAAAACTAAAACCATTGTAATATTGACTATTTTGCCTTTATAAAGTTAAGTTATAAATAAAGTGGTGGAAGAGGGACACTTAACTCACACTTAGGATAAAAAGTATTTCCTAATGTCACTTAAGAGACATGACTAGGTGGCAACGTGGGGCCTAGTGGTCAAGTGGCAACGTGGGAAAAGTGGCAGCATAGGCAGCGTGGGACCAAGCCAGCGCAGAGAGAGATGGACAACGTGGCTCAAGGAGACAGCGCAGTTGATGGTGGGGCCTAGGTGAAGGAAAGGCTCACCAAGCATAAATGGAGGGAGGGTCTCCTCATTCTCATTCATTCTGATTATGCATCTTTGAGATTTGTCTTTTGACATTGAGCACGCTTGCTGTTTAGCAAAGTCTGCATTTACTGTTCAGTACATCAGGTGTCTCCGTTCGGAGATCCCAACCTCAGCGCCGAGAGACTTAGAGTGCTTGCTCGGCTGAGGAGTTTCATCTTGTTTTTCCAGAGAGGATAGCAGCATCCACAGCTGGGAGCACTCCTTGGAAGAGACAGCGCAGTCAGTGAGAGGGAGGATGCAGTCTTGGATAGAGGTGGTTCCGGATTGAGGGTTTATCACGGGATTCAGCCCGAAGGAGTTGGAGAGGGGTCAGCCCTTCCACATTCTATCATTTTGACAGAGACAGAGGCTATCATTTGCGTCACATCATTTAGGGTCAGCGTTCCTCTTGGGGGATAGCGTAGAGCCTCAAGGGAGGTATTTTCGGGGGTCAACCATTTCCAGAAAGCTCTCTAGGCTTTTCTGGGTTTTGTGTGGAGAGGCCATTTCCAGAGTTTCAGAATTTTCTGAGGAGGGGAATAGCCCCAAATCATCCTTTCATTCCTGTAGCATCACCAAAAACACTGGAGATTACGCGGACTTGAGTTAGCAGCCATTTCGGGTTACATCCTAAGAGTATTTCTACGCTTGCCTAGTGCAAGCCAAGGTGCCATCACTCTGATCACATTTGTACTCATCTCTATCTTTCAGTATTAATAAAATGGCTCAGCATTCTCCATATTGTTTGTTTTTCCTATGATTTGTCTCTAGATGTTGTATGTCTATGTTTATGTGCTTTATATTACTGTTTATTTCCATTCGAGATATTACAGTGGTATCAGAGCTCATAGACTTGGCTCAGCCTATGGAGCAAATTGTCTATGACACCAGTAGGAAAACCATACATCACTTATCGGGAAAGAAAGTATAAAGACTAGAATCGGAGGTTAGAGCTCACTTTTGGCAAAGGTGATAGTGTTCCATTGGTGGACGCAGAGGAAGAAGAACCAATGGCGGAGGAAAGAGATGTCGGGAAGAATTTTGTGGAACTTCTCCTCAAGTCAGTGCAAGATTTTTCGAAACGGATAGAAGAGATGGGGCAAAGGTTCGCGACAGAGTCTAGACAGCGTGAAACCCCAAGGGGTTTCCATATTGGAGAGGGCTCGGGCACATCCCATCACTTACAGGATCACCTCACAGCGCAGCAGATGGCATCACACACACCTCCCTGTTCCACGATGCCCACATTTCTGGCCGCGAACACTAGGACAGGAGCACAGTAGGAGCAGGAACTGACACACCTGGGAGATTACTTCGCTGAGTACCAGTGCTACGGTCAGGAGTTCAGAGATGCTCTCACATTTCATGATTTTGTTAAGCTCAAGCGAGACAACAAACCCCGCAACCATCACAGGGGGAACAAGCACTCACATGACAGGGATGTATAGCGCACTGTAGGCAGGTTCCATTTACCGACATTTGACAAATCGTCCAAGTGTTCGGCAAAGGCTTGGGTGGAGAAGTTGGATATATATTTCCAGCTTAATCAAATGGCAAAGCTAGAGCCCATCAAGTTGGAAACACTGCACCTAGAGGGTGAGGCCCAGGATTGGTGGTTTCATGGGATGGTTACGCTGGGGCACTCGGCAGTGACAGCATATGCCGAGTTTACACAGAGGCTGATAGAGTGTTTTGATTGGAGGGATCCAGAGGAGCATTTTGTTGAGATGACAAAGCTCAAGCAGACCGGGAGCCCGGACACATACATCTCAGAGTTTTTGAGACTCTCCGTGATGGTGCCTAATCTATCCGCAGCCCGGATGATCTACATGTTCATAGACGGATTGGCAGAGCCTCTACGCGGATTATTCAGATCGACGAGGCTGACGACACCCCATGATGCAGTTTGGAGGACTCGGGATTTGTAGGATGCACTACCCCGGACTAGAGCTCCTTTTCCCCAGAGACCAGCATTCCAGTTGAAGGGGAAGGACGTGAGGGTTCCACCTCCAAGGGGGAACTAGGGCAGAGGGCCTGGAGATGATGAGGCCAGGAGAGATCTGAATCAGAGGAGGTTATGCTTCACATGCCAGGAGCCATGGGTGCCAGGACACTGTTGTGCCGCAGGGAAGGCACATTACACCAAGGTATTCTCCGACAGTAGCGGGGAAGAAGAGGATTTTGAGGAGATAGAGGCTGGAGGCAGCAGTACAACGTAGAGAGGGGATCAGTTGCCACCTCCACCACCAGGAGAGGGAGGTGTAGCTTTCGCACCTACCGGGGGAGCCCTTGCAGCCTTGCGGGGATTTCCCAAGTACTTAACACTGTGTGTCCGAGGCACAGTATGGGGACAACGTGTTTCAGTGTTAGTGGATAGTGGGGCCACCCACAATTTCATTGATTCCCAGATGGTAGAGCGGAGGGGCATCCTGACGGAGAGCTTTGATGGGTTTTCGAACTGGTTCCAGGGGACTGGACCATGCAGTTTGCCAGGTATGTGCCATCCTTGGCAATGACTATGGGACGTACACCCTGACAGATCACTTTTTCATGGTGGACATCCCGGACACCAACGTGATACTGGGGGTACAGTGGTGATCACGCTGGGAAAGGTCACCACTGATTGGGAGACCTTAGAGATGGAGTGGACGGATAAGAAGACTGGGAGGCATGAGAAGATTAGGGGTATGCACACCTACCCACCACAGACAGTTTCAACACACCGGATGGAGGTAGATTTCCGAAAGGGGGACATAGAGTGGGCAGTGGAGTTCCGTTTGTCGGAGGCAGGATCTACAGGGCAGGCCGTACACCCAGATGTACAGTCCATTCTCGACAGGTATGCTACGGTATTTGGGGAGATATCGCTAGGTCAGCCGCCAGATCAAGGGTTTGAGCACACGATTGAGCTGGAGCAGGGCATCCAGGCTGTCATTACTACACCCTATAGGCATCCTAAGGCCTATCGAGATGAGATTGAGAGGGCCATCCATGAGCTCTTAGCTCTTTGACACATCAGCCCTAGCACTAGCCCTTTTGCTTCTTCCGTAGTACTGGTGAAGAAGAAGGATGGCACATTGAGGATGTGCATTGACTACCAGGCCCTAAACAAGAAGACCATGAAGAACCGGTACCCCATCCCATGGATGGATGAGTTAAGAGGATCGAAGTTCTTCTCAAAGATTGATTTGAGATCCGGGTACCAACAGATTCGCGTGAGGGAGCATGACATTCCCAAGACTGCTTTCAGGTGTCACTACGGCCATTTTGAGTTCTTGGTGATGCCCTTTGGGCTGACCAATGCTTCGGCCACATTCCAGTCATGTATGAATCACATCTTCCAAAGTCACTTGAGGAAGTGTGTATTAGTTTTTTTTCACGACATCTTGATTTATAGCAGGACATGGGAAGAGCACCTCCAACATATAGAGGTTGTATTGCGCATCTTGGAGTAGTAGCAATTTTATGCTAAGCTCTCCAAATGCGAGTTTGGGTTGACAAAGATGCTCTATCGAGGGCACATCATCGGGGTGGACGGAGTGAGGGTCCATGAGGAGAAGATTAGGGCCATCAGGGATTGGCCAGAGCCGAAGAATGTGACGGAGCTTCGGGGATTTGTGGGTATCTGCACCTACTACCGAAAGTTCGTCAAGGGATTCTCCCAGCTTGCAACACGCCTTACGGATCTCACCAAAAAAGGGGCATTCAGCTGGACTGATACAACACAGAGGGCTTTCATCAGGTTCAAGGAGGTGGTGAGCTGCTGTCCGGTTTTGGCATTACCAGATTTTACACAGCCTTTTTTCCTGGAGTGTGATGCATCAGGGGAGGGGATATGCGCAGTTTTGATGCAGGGAGGCCATCCCATAGCTATCGAGAGCTGGAAGCTGCTGCCACATGAGAGGTTGTATGCTATATATGACAAGGAGATGTTGGCCATCATGCATACATTGGCCAAGTTTCGGCAGTACTTAGTAGGGAACAGGTTCAAAGTGAGGATAGACCACAACAACCTCTGATTCTTCGTAGAGTAGAGGCAGTTGTAGGAGAAGCAGCAGAAGTGGGTCAGCAAAATCCAGGCATATGATTTTGACATCAAGTATGTCAAGGGGAAGAACAACGTGGTGGCCGATGCACTTTCACGTAGACCGGCAACATTGTCCTTGATGAGTTTGGACACGGACTGGAGGGCTCAACATCTGGTAGAGTACTCCAAGGACTATTTTGATTTGGAGATTTTGGATGGACAGGTACAGAGTGATGGACGAGGTGATCTACTACAGGGACAGGATCTTCTTGACTGAGAGCTCCCAGCTCAAGAAGAAGATATTGCACGCTTCACATGACTCGCCATTATCAGGCCACCAGGGGTTCACCAAGACCTATAGGGCCATCAGGGAGAGGTTCTCTTGCAAGGGCCTCAAGGAGGACGTACTCCAACATGTCAGGGAGTGCGAAGTTTGCCAACATAACAAGGGGGATATGAACCATCTGGCAAGGTTATTGCAACCTCTTCCCATGCCTGAGGGGAAATGGGAGAGTATTTCGACGGATTTCATTACGGGGTTGCCCATTGTGCAGGGCAAGGATTGCATATTTGTAGTCGTTGATCGGTTGACTAAATATGCTCACTTCTTCACCATATCTGCACATTACACTGCAGCACAGGTAGCGGAGTTATTCTTCAAGGACTTTTTCAGATTGGATGGTCTCCCAAAGACCATTGTCAGTGATGGGGATAGTCGCTTCATGGGCGGGTTTTGGCAGGAGATTTTCCGTTTGGTGGGCACTGAGTTGACACCGAGTACTAGTTACCACCCCCAGACGGATGGGAAAATAGAGATAGTAAACAAGTGGCTGGAGGGCTACTTACGTAACTATGTCAGCGGGCAGCAGAAGGCATGGTTGAGGTGGTTGCACTTGGGGGAGTATTGCTACAACAACACTCATCATATGTCCATTGGTATGTCTCCATTTTATGAATTTTATGGGTATCATGCTTTATCTTTTGCTGAAATGATGTTTGGTGCTATCAAAGCTCCTAGAGCCAAGGATTGGATCCAAGAGAGTCAGGATATATTCCGAGCTCTCAAGGATAACATGGCTATAGCACAAAATCAGTAGAAACTGTACACCATCAGGGGAGGTGTTGAGAGGCAGTTCGAGGTAGGGGATTTGGTCTACCTATGCTTGCAGCCATATCGGCAGTCCCCGCTGAAGTAGAAGGGGGCTGAAAAGCTCAAGCCTCGCTTTTATGGACCTACAGGGTGACACGCAGATTTGGAGAGGTCGCATATGAGTTAGAGCTGCCCATTGGAAGCAAGATTCATAAATTTTTTCATGTGTCATGCCTGAAGAAGGCACTAGGACAACAGGTGACTACAACAGAGGAGCTTCTGCCCACCGATGATGAGGGGCATCTGGTGCTACAGCCGGAGACCATTATTGACACTAAGGAGAGGCAGCTATGGAGCAGGACAGTTAGAGAGTACCTGGTGAGACGGAGGAATTTACCAGATGAGGATGGCACTTGAGAGAGTGAGAATATTTTGCTGCATCCATCGTTACAGTTGCTTGAGGACAAGCAATGTTTTGTCGGGGAGGACTGTAATATTCCCAATTAGCAAGAGCTAATTGGAAATATTAATTTTGACTATTTTTCCTTTATAAAGTTAAGTTATAAATAAAGTGGATGAAGAGAGACACTTAAATCACACTTAGGATAAAAATTATTTCCTAGAGTCACTAAAGAGACATGACTAGGTGGCAACGTGGGGCCTAGTGGTCAATTGATAGCGTGGGAAAAGGGGTAGCTTAGGCAGCATGGGACCAAGCCAGCGCAGAGAGAGATGGACAGTGTAACTTAAGGAGATAGCGCAGTTGATGGTGGGGCCTAGGTGAGGGCAAGGCTCACCAAGCATAAAAGGAGGGAGGGTCTCCTCATTCTCATTCATTCTGATTATGCATCTTTGAGATTTGTCTTTTGACATTGAGCACACTTGCAGTTTAGCAAAGTCTGCAGGTACTGTTCAGTACATCGGGTGTCTCCATTCGGAGATCCTAACCTCAGCCCCGGGAGACTTCGAGTGCTTGCTAGGGTGAGGAGTTTCATCTTGTTTTGTCGGAGAGGATAGTAGCATCCACAGCTGGGAGCACTCCTTGGAAGAGACAGCGTAGTCAGTGAGAGGGAGGACGCAGTATTGGATAGAGGTGGTTCTAGATTGAGGGTTTATCACGGGATTCAGCCCATAGGAGTTGGAGAGGGGTCAACCCTTCAACATTCTATCATTTTGACAGGGACAGAGGCTATCATTTGCATCAGAGCATTCAGGGTCAGCGTTCCTCTTGGGGGATAGCGTAGAGCCTCAAGGGAGCTATTTTCGGGGGTCAGCCATTTCCAGAAAGCACTATGGGCTTTTCTGGGTTTTGTGTGGAGAGGCCATTTCTGGAGTTTCATAATTTTCCGAGGAGGGGAACAACCCCAAATCATCCTTTCATTACCGCAACAGTAGCAGTAGCAGCAGCACCAACAGCACTGGAGCTTACGCAGACTTGAGTTAGCAGCCATTTCGGGTCACATCCTAAGAGTATTTCTACGCTTGCCTAGTGCAAGCCAAGGTGCCATCACTCTGCTCACCTTTGTACTCATCTCTATCTTTCAGTATTAATAAAATGGCTCAACGTTCTCCATATTGTTTGTTTTTCCTATGATTTGTCTCTAGATGTTGTATGTCTATGTTTATGTGCTTTATATTGCTGTTTATTTCCATTCGGGATATTACAAACATATAGAGCACTGCAATCCATTACACATTGAATAGGAAGAATCTCAGCATTTTATTATAAATGGAAAACCGGGGTTACATGAAAATCTGACCCAAAATGGATGAGATGGAAAACTGGCCACCAAGATGAATTGTTACACTACGCTGGCCTCCAAAACCGAACTGCTGCACTCTCCCTCCGGCAACAACTGTCACTGAACCCATTGAAGATAATGAAGCACAAGTTGAAGATCTAAATGATCCTCACACCAATCCCTGAAGCCCTGCAAAACTTCTGAATGAAGTCCCCTGGGGCTACCAATGGAGTAGAGATCCAAGTTCTCAAACCTCTCACACAGGAAAATGATCTGATCCAAAGATGTCCCTCAATGACCTCCACCCTTTCTTTTTTGAACTCTTGGATCCTTCTAGAGCCTTATTTTATTATTATTTTATTCATGGACCACTTTTCCCTCTTATTAAAATATTCCTTTTTAATGCAAAAAAGAGTAAATCGGCTATCACTTCTCCTCCGGTCACTGAAACTCATGTCCAACCATCCCATCATGTAGGTATCCTCGTCCCGGTTCCAATGAGCTATCACACTAAGGTGTTATATCATGTATTCCTCCTGGAATGCCACCTTGAGCGTAATTAATTGAGTTAAGGCCAAAAATAACTCATTTTTCCAAAAGTTGTCGAAATGCACCAGAACGAAAGGCAAGCTACTCGGATGATGGAATACATCAAGCGAATGCCACCGTACCCCATAGAAACTCCTCAAAACTCCTCCAAAAAGCCCCTGAGTCTGCTGATGACACCAACTTGTACCTGTGACTTGTCTGCTCCTAACTCTGGAAGTCCAACCTAACCCTGTCGCAGGTGACACCAAAAAATGGAATATTACAGACCTTCCGCCCTAGGATTGCTTGCCCTCAAGCAATCCAAATATGTGGGCCACTCTGTTGGCCCGACGCAACTAAGACTCAATGCTCAGATCCCATATAAACCCTCTGGTCCTATTATGTCCCTGTGTCAATCCACCTGGAATAGACCCCTTAGTGTCAGGATCCCAAACTGAACTCTCACTATACTTGTCATCAAACAATCCTCTCGGATCCCAACGCCACCATGTCTAATCATCGCCCAAGTCCCACGGCTTGAACTGTGCACTGCCGCTGGCTATAACTACTGCTGCTGTGTTGTGGCTATGACTGTGTAAGCTGCCCCACCAACTATGTACCAACTCATCACCTCTCTCCAATCCAACCCCTGACTCAATCCAATGTTGATCCTGCTCTCCTGAAACCAGGATGAACTGTTGAAGAAATGTCAATCTGTGCCCGACTACCAACTGGAATCTATATCATCTGCCATATCTAAGGGACCCTGCTCCATTGTGCTCCCGCTAATCTATCCTGGAAGAAGAATCCAATGTAGCGACAATTGCATACGAAACACGCCTGGAGTGTTGTCGCCAACCCGTAATCAACTCATGCTGCTCTATCCTGTTTGCCAACAAGATCGGCCTGCAGAAGAAGGCCCCTCTCTCTATAATGGGCCGAAGTGGACAAGATATGTTGTAAGCCCCATCGATGTACTCCTGGAGAGTGCTACTCCCTTAGAGTATTGTGACTCTGCTGACTGCATGTACATCTATCTGCACCTCATCAATGTGTCGGCCCAAAGATGGATGCTCCACCATCTCCAACAGCTCCTTCCACTCTTGATCAAGAGTGTCATGCTCATGCTGTCTACTAGCCCCCTGCAAAACTATCCCATCAACCTCCAACATCTCCAGAGGATATGGATCTGCAACTGTTGTCACCATACTCGATGTTTGTACATCTGACTGCTCCTCCTCAATGGCTGACCCCGAGGTTAGCCGCATATCCATCATAGACTCAATGTGAGCCTCCATCTGGCTCTCCCTCAAAGGACTATCATGCATGATGTGCATAATATCCTCCTCTGCTGACTCCTACTCCATCATATGCTGCTCCAGCTGAATCGTCACAAGAGACTCATCACCCTGAGTATCTCTCATAGAGTCCCCCGACTGCTCACCCTGCACACTGGTATACAGCTCTGGCCTACCGTCATCATCTCTACATGACTGCTCTCGCTCCCCAAAAGCATCATCAGCTGATCCCATGGACTCATTTGAAGAAGAGTCCTCAGCCTGGCATACAGAAGGAACGTCTACCTGCTCTACCTCTACCAACTCACCTGCATCTCTCAAGCATGAGTGATCAGGCCCCCAAGGTTCTTTGCAATTGAAGCAAAGTCCCTTCCTCCTCAGCTCATTTCTGTTGCCCGATACACTAAACTGGAGCAGCTCCTCCTTGGTGAACTATCTCCTAAAAATCTCAATGTTCTGGTCAACTAGCCCTTGGGTTAGCTCATAAGCAGCGGGTAAGACCAACTGCTCTCTCCTCCAAATGCTCAACAACCTAGTCTGCATCTCCCGACAAATGGCATCACGGTCTCCCATACATGACAAGAGGATGGACTGCATGTGAGCTATGACTATGTCAGAATGATGTCTCCTAATGTTGAAGAAGCATTGGAACATCTGCAGAATCAAGTCATCAGACTCAAGATCAAACATGACCTCATAAGTCTGGGTCATGGCCATGACTTCTAAAACCTTAAGCTTCCTCCCAAATGTAGAGATTGCACAGTTGTCCAAATCCTAAAAAGTTCTTGCTATCAATCTGAAAGTTATTTTCATAATATCATCATTGTAGGGAGGGAAGGGTGTTAATATCCTCAAAATATCACTGAAACAAGAGGCAGTTATAAGCTTGATTCTCTCACTTGGATGTTCCAAGAATCTGGCTTGTACCAATGCAAGCATAGATGGTTCCAAAGCCCAATTTAAACTCCAATCAGATTGCTCTACCTTTGGAATACAGGATTCCTGTTTCTCCAACACAGGGAAGTCATTTTCTGTTTTTCCACTCTTCAAGTCCATCCCAAGTGCATAAAGCCAATTTCCCACTTCTCTCTCCTTCTGTGAATTCCTCGGATGTGTTTGTTGGAGAAAATTATGTATCTTCTTGGAGAAGGATCTGTTGTTCTGTTTCAAAGAACCTAATTTTGCATTGTCTAATCCTTTCAATTTGTTTAGGAGTTCTTCCATTGCTCAACTCAAGGATAACAAGCTTATTTGTGATAGTGTTGCAATTTTCTGAGTTTAATGCAATTTCTGTGTAATTTCAGGTTATGCCACTGTAAAATTCTGTTATGAAATTTATGAGTTTTTGGTCATCTTCTCTCAGTGAGAATTCTTGTCAAACAAGTTATAAACACACTACTATAGTTAGAACACACAATATCGTTTGCATGACATAATTGATATTTCATTTAAATTTAAATTTTCAACTAGATTATTGATGGGGATTCATGACTGATATTCTGGGCATTCACACATAATAAACAAAAAATCCCAATAGAAATACACAACAGAAGTTTTAACTTGGGACCTGGCATACGACGACACTGTTGTACGCTATCCCACTGTCTTTAAAAGCTACAACACTTGCAAGCTGCTCCAGACAGAGTATTACCCTTCCTTCACGGTCTATACAAGCCTTTAACTTCCTGAAATTTCCACAGCTTGCTCATTAAATGAAGTTCAGGTTTGTTGAAGGTTTTCGGCCCCTAGTGAGGACGAATGCATGCTTTTGTACACTACCCTTCAGCCTTTGACAAGATACTTAATGTGTGCTTCTGTAGTGGCTTGTTAAGTGGAGATGTTTGTCCCTTCATGTCCAAAATGTGATTACCATAAACAACCAGCAGCCTTTCAGAAGAACAATGCAGGGACAGTTTCTTTTTCGGCAGAGATCAACCAAAATTAATACTCACGGTCTCGATGGCCCACCCAGCTCCTGCACAGTATGTTAACTCCTCTGAAACCTGTGGCATCTAAATACGATCACCAAAATACATCAATGCTCTTTCCAAGCTCTGAAAACACGGCGTACATGCTCCCACAATTATGCACAACGATTTTAATGTAGGTTCTAATATCGTGCCTCTTTGACAACATGTTACCCAACAATTAATCCCCACATAGAGTGTTCACCAGTGATGCAATCTAAACTCTGCCACCATTATAAGACTCTTTTCTCTGTGGGGAAGTAGCAAATATTCAACAACGATGCATGTAATTTGTCTTCAATACAAGCGTGAACCTATAGATATTTAGGACTGTAATTTATGTGCCTTATCTAGCTGTTTCCATCACGCAAACTGCAAGAGACTAAGCCCACATTCTCATGTAGACACAGTGACTTAATCTTGCTCCGTGTGGATGATTATTTTTTAGACCTCTACCTCGTGGAATACAGGGAACCAATATTAGTGAATTTCAATCGATCTTGTCTCAATGATGACTCGAATCGACAAACTTGCTGCAGCGACGTGGTCCCGTCCATAGTGATTTAGCGACCCATAACACGGTGCATCACCCATTAATAGTGTGTTTTTGGCTTCATGCATAATCATTTCGGCTTTGTGGGAATAACTTTGCCCCAGTTCGAGTACACTGTTGCGTCTTCAAACAAATTTGATGGCAAGATCCTTCTATCGAACAATTGTGATGTAACAGCAGTCACTGCCTCGAATTTGATGCACCACGGTTTCCAGTTCTATGGTGATCCCATCATGATATCGATCACACACTTAGTGGTTGTTACTTGAATGATCATGGCAACATCATCCATCACATCATTGTAGAACCTAAACTGCAGTCCCATAGTCGTCTATCCAACCTTCTGTGGGTTTAATGTTTGCCGGGACGTTCTCTATTCATATTGTCAGAACTACGGCCCCTGCGGTGGTATTACTAGGAAAAACAGGTGGGTGAGGATCAACCAATAGACCGAGGTTCCCATGCTTCATGCATTCCATTCCATATGATTTGATTGTACACACAGTCAATCTGATGTTAAATCATGGTACAGAGATGTATGTTTTGAAGGGAATTCAGCTCACTTATAATTTGCTTGCCGCCAATGTGATAAAATTTTGGCCCCCTTATAATAAACAGTCGGCTTGCTCCTGGGCTCCAAAATTAACTCCTCAATAGACTCGATACTTGAGACAGTCGATAGACCCTACGGTATTCTACCTATCAAGTTCATAAATATTGGCCCAACATCCACCATGGGCTTGATGGTTCCCTTAGAATTAATTAAAATATTGATATAATTTGGCCAACGATCGTTATAATCATGATTCTCAAATTTGTGGGATTCTTAATAAGGAGAATTTGTCGAATGAACCGGGTCTTTGGCTTCTATGGAAAAACCCTCCGACAATAATTGCTGCAACTGGAAACTGAAATTTGCAGGCTGAGCCAAGACCCGAGGCTTTGATACCACTGTAATATCCCAAATGGGATATTTCAACTAATATTGCAGAAAATAACTTAATGTCGTAAAACCAACATTTTCTTAAAAGAAGATTGCCATGTAAAACTAAAAACATATAGAGCACTGCAGTCCATTACACATTGAATAGGAAGAATCTCAGCATTTTATTATAAATGGGAAACTAGGGTTATATGCAAATCTGACCCAAAATCACTGAGATGGAACACTGGCCACCAAGATGAACTGCTGCACTGCGCTGGCCTCGAAAACCGAACTGCTGCACTCTCCCTCCGACAACAGCTATCACTGAACCCACTGAATACAATGAAGCACAAGTTGAAGATCTGAATGATCCTCACACCAATCCCTGAAACTCTGTGAAACTTCTGAATGAAGTCCCCTCAAAAGAGTTGGGTTTTCATCCTAAACTCACAAATCACCCGAGAGTTTCCGTCCTGGGGCTACCAATGGAGTAGAGAACCAAGTTCTCAAACCTCTCACACAAGAAAATGATCTGATCCAAAGATGTCCCTTAATGACCTCCACCCTTTCTTTTATAGATCTCTTGGATCCTTCTAGAGCCTTATTTTATTATTATTTTATTCATGGAGCACTTTTCCCTCTTATTAAAATATTCCTTTTAAATACAGAAAAGAGTAAATCATCTTGCAAGTCTCCTCTGGTCACTAAAAATTGTGTCCAACCATCCCATCATGTAGGTATCCTCGTCCCGGTTCCAATGAGCTATCACACTAAGGTGTTCTATCATGTATTCCTCTCGGAATGCCAACTTGAGCGTAATTAACTGAGTTAAGCCCAAATTACCTCATTTTTTCGAAAGTTGTCAGAATGCACCGAAACGAAAGGCAAGCTGCTCAGATGATGGAATACATGAAGCGAATGCCACCTAACCCCATATAAACTCCTCAAAACTCCTCCAAAAAGCCCATGAGTCTGCTAATGACACCAACCTGTACCTGTGACCTGTCTACTCCTAACTCTAAAAGTCCAACCTAACCCTATTGTAGGTGACACCAAAAAAGGGAATATTACAGAAAGACAATTTCTCCTTTCAATTTTTCACAATCTTCATCTTTCATGACTAGTTGCTTCTTCATTTCTTCCATCATCCTTGTTGCTTCGTGTGCTTCGATTTTAAGGGAGATGATATTTGATTTCATTATGAAGATTTCTTCAGTCTCCTTTGCTAGACTGCTCTCCATTTCTTCTTTTATTCTTGTAGCTTCACATGTTTCGGCCTCGAGAAGATTGATGTCAGATTTTAGTTTGAAGATTTCTTCATCCTTTTCTTCTAGTTGGCATATCATGGTGTTTCTCTCCTTTTCTGGCATGTCAAAGTTTTCATCACCTTCCGCTTGTTTTCTTGCTTCTTCTAGTTGAGATCTAAGAGAGGAGGCCTCTTCCTTTTATTGACCAATCTCTGCTTCAAGATTGTTCAAGCTCTTAAGTCTTTGTTCAAGGTGGCTTGACAAAGTTTCTTCCCTTTTATTTGCCTTATCCAATTGATTTGTCATACATATGACTTCTTCATGAAGCTTTCTTTTGTTTTGATGAAATTTCTCCTTAATTTTGGTGAGCTCCTCATCTCTTTCTTGTATTTGAAGCTTGAAAAGGTTAACTTCCTTCCTTTTCTTGTCTTGGTCACCATCTTGCGCTTTCTTCTTAAGTTCCTCATTTTCCTTTTTCAAAGTGTTAATCTCTCCCATGGCATCTGTAAAATTAGTTAGGAGATCTTCTTCAAAGTCTTCTTTGTTTTCTTCTTCTTCTAGGTCTTCTTTGGCCTTGATGTCATCTTTCTTATTTTCAACTTCCTTGATGGGTTCTGGATTTCCTTCTTGCTTTCCATCATCTTCTTGACTAGAGGTCATGGTCAATGCTCCTTTTGAGTGAAGATCATCAAGTTTGTCCCATATGCCTTTTTTTGACGAACATTTTTCCAAATTGGCCTTCATAGAATCAGGTAGCCCATTCAAGATTGCTTTCATTGCTCTTGTATTATATTCCTTGGATTATCCTTCCATCATGCTATCAGTGTTCACTAATTTCCAGACTTTGACGCCTTGAGTCTAATAAATTCCTCATTCTTGCCTCCCATATATCAAAGTTTCCATTAAAAAATGGAGCCTTCGCAAATTGATTGACTTCATTTCGATGGTTGAGGAAAACACATCTTTATGAGGATTGGAGACTTTCTTCCTTGGCTTTGCCATTTGTGTTCTAAGGATCAACCTTCAATCTGTTGGGTTTTGAGTGAAGGTACTGTCTTTGATACCAATCGTTGGAAATACTGGGAGGGGGGGTGAATCAGTGTTTCTTTTCAATTGTTAATTTTACTAGTTAGATCACTTATATTTAGAACACAAAATTAACAATAAGAATAAATGCTTTTATTAATTTCTTCTTTGCAATAAATCAAGTACAATATATGTAGGGCTCCAACCCCAGATGAAGACACCAATCTTCAATCCTTCCAGGCGCTAACCTGTACTTTGCCAAGCACCTACTTGGACTTTACAAGGCTCTGACCTCTAGGGCACCAACCCTATCTTCCAAGGCTCCAACCTTGTCACTTTGAGGCTCCAAAACCTATCTCTGGTACAAGCACCAACCTGTTCTTCTTGAGGACACCTATCCTCTGGTGCTCCAACCCACTCCATTCTGCGTCAACACTTCAATGTAGGCTTGAATGGTTGTTCAAGGCTTCTAATGTCTTCTGCAACAAGATCTGACAGTATCTTCAAGTTCACCTTCAACAATGCCCTCACTTAGCTCATCAATGACAACTTTATTAATCGCAGAAGGTGTCTCCAAGAATCTTCATGATGCCCAAGTACCCTTTTCCAATATCACTCCATGAGGACTTCAACAATACATCTAGTCTTAATTACAACTTTTCATAATGTCTTCAGCTTCTTTTCAAGGATGCTTCAAGGTCCTTCTCAAAGTCTGCTGGCCTTAACCCTTCTCCAATAATCTGCTCCTAAAATGTCTCCAATAGTATACAAAACAAACAGCTATTGTTCTTCAAGGAATGAACACCAAATAATGTCTTCAAGTCTGTCACTTGATTGCTTTAATTGATGCCAAAAACCCGCTTTCTTATTTTTACAACAGATGTTCTTCAATCAAGACTATTCTTCTAGAAGTGTCAAAGCAAATGCCCAAAAGTGTGCCTTGATGCCAAAACACTGCCCTCAATGCCACAAGTCCAAAATACTAGTAGTCATTGATCCAAATGACCTTAGTTCTGAATATAGAAAACTTTGACAAATCACCACAGAGTTGAACAAGTTTCCACTGCAGGTCGGAATTATAGGACTGTTGCAAGATAAATGCCACCACAGGTCTGCTACCAAGCTTCCATGGCCTTAAAAAACAAGGAATCTCCACAGGTCCAAAGTGGGATGCTTTTTTCGAATGCAGAAATAGATCACCTAAGATCCGTAAAACTGTGTCGGTATGCTTCTGTTCGCATGTTTTCTCACCCTTGACATGATTCATGATTGCTTCATGGCTTTATGGGCACCCATTCCTACAGACTTGGACAAATTCACTTAAAAACAGTGTAAAATTCTCCATACGCGAATATGCCCGTGTTTTTCCGCGTGTATACGCGAGTACAGCTAGACTTTTCCACGTATGCCATTAAAATGATTAAAAAATATATAAAAAATCCCTAATTTCGCGCTGGGTTGATGGTTACTCAGGTAGTTCAACCACCCCAGCCCGTGGCCAACTGTTTCCAACTGCTGAAACTACTTGGAGGGACTATAAAAATCCCTCATGTGTATGCCCTAAGGGAGAGAGAGATAATTATTGATATTATACTCTGTTGGTATTCCCTATCCAAGTTTGATTCCCCGTGCCTCTTGCACTTTCCCAGTTCATTGTAGGAAACCCTTGTTTCCTTGAGATACACATCCCTTTATATGTTATCTCGTATGCACCAGTTTGGAAGGAGTCTTAGCGAGGCAAGGGCTGGACGGATCCGGACGACGGTCTGTGAAGGCCTTGGAAGGATCAGGTGATCTCTCCACTTGATTACTTTGTACGTACTATTTATAATACAGAAGTATCATGCTGTTCCCGAAATAGACGTGTTAGTGTATGCTTTAATGTATGAGAATATTTGTTATACAAGCATTCATTATGATTTATTTAATGTTTTATATGAATCTCACTAACATATAGAGTAGATATATGCTGTACAACTTGTCCTTTGTGTTGGTTTCTTCTTGTATTTCAGGTTAAGGAGGAAGGACAGTTGCAGGGAGTTTGGACTCCACGTGGATCTACTTCAAACGTAGGACCAACGGGTAAACCTCTCATTCTGCTCTATTTGGTTTTTCTGAACGTGCATGGTTGTGTGAGTCTCTGTTAAGTAGTACGCCCCTGCTCTGTGGAGGTTGAATCCAAACCAACCTCTAGGGTGTTAATTCCCCGAAACACTTCCACAGGTGTGTGAGTTCTCCACTGGTTCCTTTTGTGCAGAAGTGATATTCTATAGAGATTTTTTCAGCTTCGAGCTCATAATCTAGCTCAAAACCGTAGTATCTTTCTTATGCTAGGTGCGAGTAGTCTTGCTTAGATAGATCTTAAAAAAAAACTTTTGCTTCAGAATTTGTACCTTCACTTGGCTTCTTTTGATCTGCAGCTATCTCAGTCCTGCTCCCAGTTTAAATCCTTCCAAAATTCGTATTCAAAACCAGAATGCTCAGATAGATCTAAACCCAATCTTTATTTCTTATAGTTCCTTTTTCTCTTGTGTTCACGAATTGTGAATAGATCTCCTGTATTCCTATGATGATAGCTGAAGTAACTGTTCAAAAATAGGTCGAACATCTTATATTTATAGTGACTTTTACAGCAGATAAGTGAAGGGACATGTCTTTTAAGGGCAGGCCGACTTGAGAGGCTAGGACAGGTCGGCTCCAAAAAAAATAATTATTGCACAACTTTTAAAAATCAATATCTTCCTAACCACGGGGAGTTTTGGGGCATTTGAGGGCTCGTTGGAAAGAGGAAGGAGTCCTCTTTAAGATTGACAAGGAATCATTTTGATATCCTTCCTTCAAGGTCCCCCAAAAAAACATTTTCTTGTTGACTGTCCTTGTATTCCTGTGCATAAAAATGATGGACAATGAGCCTTCATTTAGAGAGATCTTCTTAAGTACTTTCGTGGTGACTATCCTTGTATTTATTGTGCATGAAGGGATGAACAGTAGGCTAAACAGTGAGATCCTTAAGTGTATATGGATAGCTTCATCAAGTATATATACTTCCATCAATGATATTTCCATCAATGCCAATTAAGTGATCTCCGAGACACTTCATGTCATGTCACCGATCATTGTCCATGTCATCAAATGGTCCTCCATGTCATCAAGACCCTCATAAAGTGTCATCACGTATGACATCATTAAGTGTAGTCTTCTAGGTTACCAAACAAGTTACATGACTGACACTTGGCACCTTAAGAATATTCACCATCTTGACATCATGTTGGTTCCAGGCTTCTTCATCAAGAGTAAGCATATTACCATTAATGCCATCCTTAATACCCTAGAGGGACTTGTCATCATGAGCAAGGACATCTTCATACTATGCACGAGGTCTGCATGATATCACTCTTAGGGTTCGCCATTAGGGTTTTTAGGCCTTTACAAGAATATTGATCCTCATATTGACATCAATGACAATCTTAGATCAACAATCTCCCCCTTTGTCATTGATGGCAATATTCTTGCCTAAGGTTGCTGGGAATTGTCCCCCCCCTTTGATCCTGCTCCCAAAATGCGCTCCGTTCGAGAGCGCGCTCCCAAGCCCGAATAAACACTCCCTATTTTTTACGGAGTGTTTCAGGGAACGCTCGGGAGCAAACTCTCCTCAAGCGCTCCCTCCATTAAAAAAACGATTTGGGAGCATTTTTTAAATGGAGGGAGCACTCCCGAACGCTCCCCGGCACGGAAAAAAATTTGGACGACGAATTTTTTTGGGAGGGAGGGGGCGGTAGGTAATGAAAATCCCTCCCCTCCACATTGTTGTTATTGTTGTTTGTTTGAGAGCAGGAGAGAGCTTGAGAGCAAGGAGAGAGCAACAAGGAGAATTGAAGGAGTCAGGACTCAGGACAAAGAGGTAGGACTCTCTAATCTAGTTTTTTATTTTTTATATTGCATTTTTAAGTTATTCAAAAATGAAAAATTGAATTTTTTTATAAATGTTGCATTTTAATGTGTTGAAAA
The DNA here is from genome assembly GCA_034641835.2 of Pinus albicaulis. Taxonomy (NCBI): domain Eukaryota; kingdom Viridiplantae; phylum Streptophyta; class Pinopsida; order Pinales; family Pinaceae; genus Pinus; species Pinus albicaulis. Next base: position 68,466 of record JAXQQM020074799.1, read on the forward strand.
GTGAAAAATTGAATTGTTTTTTTTCTATGTTGCATTTTTTCCTATTTCCATTTGGCATTCCTCCATTTTTTTTGTAGGCTAGAAACTTGAAACTTGAAACATCATGGCTATATGGATAGGGATTTTCTTCAGTTGGTTCCTTTCTTTGTAGTTATAGTGTTGGAGAGTAGAAGAAAGAGGCCCATTAGAGAAGAGGAGGATGAAGAAGTGGGTTATAGTGGATTTGATGAAAATCCCGAAGAGGAGTATGATGAGGAGGAAGGGGAGAGTGGAGAACATGAGGTGACAAAGACCCCAACTAAACAAGAAGAAAGTCAAACTCCATTGTGGAAATATGTTCAGAGGAAGGAAGGAGGGAAAGGTGGTGGAACCACTAAATTTCTTTGCCCCCATTGCAATAAAGAATACACAGGTTCATACACCCATGCCAAAAGGCACCTTTGTGGGAAAATGCCAAGGGATGGAGAGAAAAATCTAGGAATCAAAATTTGTGTAAGTGTGCTAGAAACAGAGAGAGAGAAATACAAAAAGGAAGAGGAGGCTAACCTACATAGATCTAAAAGATCTAGGGGTTTCATTGATTCTTATGCACCATCAGGTCCATCACATCATAGACAAAGAAGTCCATCAACTTCCACCATTGGTAGTGGATATGGAGGCACACCTGGACCAAACATATCCTTAAGGTATAGAACCATATCCGATTTCCTTGACGAAGGGTCTAGGAATGATGTGGATTCAAAAAATTTCCAGTTTCTCTATGCATGTGGGGTACCATTCAATGTTCTTCGCTCACCTTATTGGCATGAAATGGTTTCTGCCATTAGTGATGCCCTAAAGGATACAGGAGCCCTGGGTATGACAAGGCCAGAACCGTGGGACTTGATCATGAAAAAGCTAAAATAAGTAATTATTTGAATATAATGACAAGTTCTTGGAATGAGCATGGGGTGTCCATTGTATCTGATGGATGGAACAATGTAAAAGGAAAGCCATTGATAAGTGTTCTGGCTGTGTCTATTAGTGGTGCAATATTCATTTCATAATATGATTATTCAGACAAATTCAAGACCGGCATTAACATTGTAGAACCATTACTTGAAACAATTGAAAGTATTGGGCCATACAATGTCGTCCAAGTCATCACTGATAATGTTGCTAATTGTAAGGCAGCGAGAGCAATTATTGAGGATAAATACCCCAACATGTTTTGGTCTGGGTGTTTGGTTCACACAATGAACCTTTTGATGCATGATATAATTTAAAAAACCAGCCTCAATACAAATGGCTTGGTGATTTGTACAAGAGAGGTAAAAAATGATAAAATTTATTACAAATCATATCAATACCCATGGGCTTTTCCGTACTCACTCAAAATTGGAGTTTTTGAAGATAGCAAAGACTAGATTTGCTAGCTATTACCTCACCTTCAGGAACCTTTTGAAGGTAAGAGAGTCATTGGCAGTCATGGTATCAAGTCCACACTGGCAGGTATTGAAGGACAGGGCAGCAACAATAGTTGATATGCAAGGTTTTGAACAGGTGGAGGAGACCGCCCTTAATCCTTTGTTTTGGGCATGTGTGAGGGAAATTTTGAATTTCACCAAGCCCATTTATCACATTATCCACTTTTCAGATACAGATAAACTAGTGAATGGGGAGGTGCATGAGCAGATGGATAGCATGTTGGGGAAAATAAAAGATGTTGTTAAGGAAAATGATCCCAACTTGTATGCAATGATTCACGACTGTGTGTGTGCATGGTGGAATAAACTTAATGTTCCACTACATGCCTTGGCATATATCCTTATGCCAAAATACTAATCTCCATCTTGGTTGGGCCAACCTGCACCTGGAGGTGGGGTTAGGATCAAACCTCACATAGATCCAGAGGTACAAGAGGGATACATGAAAGAATTAGACAAGTTGGTCCGCGATAGGGAGGAGTGTGCTAGATTGCGCCTTGAATTAGGCAGATACTTCAGTTGCACTGGTAACTTTTGTTCTTTCCATGCAATGGAAGACAGAGACAGATTTGATACTCTCACATGGTGGGAAGCATATGGTAGCATGGGACTTTTGCCAAAGTTGGAAAAAAACGTTCTCTCACAAGTTGTAAATACTTCTTCTGCAGAGAGGTGTTGGAGCACCTAAAACTTCATACATAATGTGAGAAGAAACAGGCTGAATGAAAACTAAGCAGAAATCTTGGTTTATGTGCATTACAACTTGAGGTTGTTGAGTCATTACTGTGATTGGGCATATGAGGATCAATCATATAAAGTTTTGGACAACAACCCGAGGATGATAATTTGGAGGATGAAACTGTACATATGGAAGAATTGGAAGCAGAACTTTTGAGGGATGATGATGAAGCAACAATAGCCATGCCATCGCCACACCCAGGGCCAGTCCCACCATCCAATAGCAGTGCGGGTGCCAGTGCTAGTGTTCGATTTCCAGCTATTGTTCCTTTGCAGATTCAGCCTCCACCTACATCCTCACATTGCCCTCCGCCTTCTAATTATGGTCGTGGTACTCCTGAGAGTAATAGAAGACCACCATTGCCTCGTAGTTCTCACAAATTAGACATTTTTCGTGGGCGTGGCAAGGGGCCACCCAATAAATAAACTAGATTTGTTGTTTACTAGTCTTTTCTATTTTCTAGTAGTTTTTAACTTTTATAACAGTTGAACAGTTGAAACTTGACTCTTTCATATTTATTATGATAATTTTTGTAAACAATATATGACAATTTAAGTTTGAAGTTTGAATTTGAAAGGTGAAACTTTGAAGTTGGCATTTATAAGTTAAGTTTATAAGTCATTATGAATTATGAATATGATGCTTCATGAAAGTTCATTTTGTTTCATTTTATAACATTTCATTTCATGTTAAATATTCTTTGTTGTAATGGTTATTGGTTACACTTAGCTTACAAGTACAACTATGGTGATCAATGAATCAATGATGATAAATGTTATATATTGAATTTTGAAAGATTGAAACTTTAAGATTGATGATTCATGAGACTCAATGGTCAATATGTTGTATGTTTCCAACTTGTGGGTGTGGTTGATGAAGATTATAACTTCTAGATGATTGATGTTATATGGTTCAATCTATGTATTTTTATGTCTAATTCATCATTCTACATGCTTTTGTTGACATATATGCATCAATATATATATATATATATATATATATATATATATATATATATATATATATATAACGCTCCTTGAAACGCTCCGGACCGGGAGCTTTTGAAAATGGCGCTCCTGCTCCCATTTCCGCTCCCGCTCCCCGCTTTCGCTCCCTCTCCCAAGTGACCATGTTCTTGCCCTTCCAACATTTTCTCCCCCTTTGACATCAATGGCAAATGGGGTGCCCAAGTGCTCCCCCTATTATGATGCTTCATGCTGCTCCCCTTGTCATGGTACTCTTCCTTTTGGCAATGTGGTCCATGCTAGATGTATTTGTATTTCTTCATGTGATGAACCATCTCCCCTTGCATGCATAAACTCCTCTAGCTTAAGAAAGATTGTTTCTTTGTGATCAACTGGAAGACATGTTCAACAAATATCCATCAGGAGATATGCCTCGTACCACGATCGTTGTAACTCATCAAGGATTTCATAGGGCCCTTCATGGATAGATTTTGCGAGAATGGTCAAGAATCAGGAGCTCCCCCTAACAGTATGCATGGTCTCCGTTTTGGAAAAGTGTCACCATAAAATACTTGGAATATCAAATCTACCAAAGATATCTTCATCAAATCAACAACATGTGTTGTTGGCTTGAGTGTTCAAGAGACTTTCGAATCCAATTTGCTTCTCCATACCTGTGTAACTTTCTTTTCTGGCTTGGTAGTCATGGTTTTAGCTTGTTCAAGGACCCAAGTCAAGTTACAATCACGAGCTGTATGTCCAATGTTATGGAATTTGAAGCACTTCATCTTGTTCATGAATGAGGAATCATTACTTCTTCTTGCAAAGTTGCTCCTAGGGAGCTGATGAGGACCATTATATTTGTCCTTGTGGTATGGCCTACAATCATTTGCCATATGCCCAAAATTTGTACAAGAATAGCAGTAACCAAAAAATATACTTTGGTACGTGGAGGATGGAGATTGCCTTGATGTACTTCCAAAGTCATTTTGTCCTAGGATTCTTTGATCAAATTTATTGCCTCTTGCATTCTTGACACCATATATATATCTTCCTGGAGTATGGTTTCTTCCAATGTCATCTTGACTCTTCTCCTTGTCTTTGTTGGAAATGGGGGCATCAATATTTCTTCCAGGCTTCTCCACATCCTTTTTAATTGAAGCATTTTGGTATGCATAATTCTTGCTTGAGGGTTCACCTACTTAGCCAAGACCTGATTTATCAAGGGGGGATATTTGATGACTTAGGATGTCATCTAGGGTTTGAGAACTCTTCAAGTTCTTATTTAGCAGGTCAACTTCCTTTTTACGAAAGTGTAATATCCCAAATGGGATATTTTAACTAATATTGCAGAAAATAGTTAAATTATTATACTATTTTAGGTAGGATTTAGATTATAAAATACTTTTTAGACATTAGAATAAATTTTCATAACATATTATGAGATTATATAGATTATAGAAAAAATTTAGACATTAAAATAAAAAAATAATTTTTGAATTTATTATTGATAATAAATTAATTATAAAAAAAAATAAGTAACAATTAAAATAGAATATTAAGTATAAATATTTATTAAAAATGACAAAAAATTTAAAAAAAATTTAAAAAAAATTATTATTTAAATTAATAAAAAATGTAAATATTTATTATTAAAATTAGAACTAATTTATAAAAAACCTTAGAATTTTTTTTTTATAAAACTAATTTTTTTAAAATAAAATTAAAATTATTCTAAATAATTTATAGAGTCTGTCAGCTCTTCTCATCTTCTCATCATCTCAGCCCTTCACTATTTAGACCTTTTGCGACCTTCTTTCATTCTTCATTCATTTCTTTTCCTGAAGATGGATCCCCTTTGATACTGTGGATAATCCAAATTCTGCAATCAACAAAAACCACAAAAGTTTGAAAACCATAATTGCAGAAAATAACTTAATGCTGTAAAATCAACATTTTCTTAACAAAAGATTGCCATGTAAAACTAAAAACATATAGAGGACTGCAATCCATTACACATTGAATAGGAAGAATCTCAACATTTTATTATAAATGGTAAACTGGAGTTACATGAAAATCTGACCCAAAATTGCTGAGATGGAAAACTAGCCACCAAGATGAACTGTTGCACTGCGCTGGCCTCCAAAACCGAACTACTGCACTCTCCCTCCGGCAACAGCTGTCACTGAACCCACTGAAGATAATGAAGCACAAGTTGAAGATCTAAATGATCCTCACACCAATCCCTGAAGCTCTATGAAACTTCTGAATGAAGTCCCCTCGAGAGAGTTGGATTTTCGTCCAACACTCACAAATAACCCGAGGGTTTCCGTCCTGGGGCTACTAATGGAGTAGAGAACCAGGTTCTCAAACCTCTCACACAATAAAATGATCTGATCCAAATATGTCCCTCAATGACCTCCACCCTTTTTTTTATAGCTCTCTTGGATCCTTCTAGAGCCTTATTTTATTATTATTTTATTCATGGAGCACTTTTCCCTCTATTAAAATATTCCTTTTTAATGCAGAAAAGAGTAAATCGGCTACCACATCTCCTTCGGTCACTGAAACTCGTGTCCAACCGTCCCATCATGTAGGTATCCTCGTCCTGGTTCCAATGAGCTATCACAATAAGGTGTTCTATCATGTATTCCTTCCGGAATGCCACCTTGAGCGTAATTAACTGAGTTAAGCCCAAGACTGAGGCTTTGATACCACTGTAATATCCCAAATGGGATATTTCAACTCATATTGCAAAAAATAACTTAATGTCGTAAAATCAACATTTCTTAACAGAAGATTGCCATGTAAAACTAAAAACATATAGAGCACTGCAATCCATTACACATTGAATAGAAAGAATCTTAGCATTTTATTATAAATGGTAAACTAGGGTTACATGAAAATCTGACCCAAAATGGCTGAGATGGAAAACTAGCCACCAAGATGAATTGCTACACTGCGCTGGCCTCCAAAATTGAACTGCTACACTCTCCCTCCGGCAACACCTGTCACTTAACCCACTGAAGATAATGAAGCACAAGTTGAAGATCTAAATGATGCTCACACCAATCCCTGAAGCCCTGCGAATATTTTGAGTGAAGTCGCCTCAAGAGAGTTTGGTTTTCGTCCAACACTCACAAATCACCCAAGGGTTTCCGTCCTGGGGCTACCAATGGAGTAGAGATCCAAGTTCTCAAACCTCTTACACAAGAAAATGATCTGATCCAAAGATGTCCCTCAATGACCTCCACCCTTTCTTTTATTGAACTCTTGGATCCTTCTAGAGCCTTATTTTATTATTATTTTATTCATGGACCACTTTTCCCTCTTATTAAAATATTCCTTTTTAATGCAGAAAACAGTAAATCGGCTACCACTTCTCCTTCGGTCACTGAAACTTGTGTCCAACCATCCCATCATGTAGGTATCCTTGTCCCGATTCCAATGAGCTATCACACTAAGGTGTTCTATCATGTATTCCTCCTGGAATGCCACCTTGAGCGTAATTAACTGAGTTAAGGCCAAAAATAACTCAATTGTCCAAAAGTTGTCGAAATGCACCAGAACGAAAGGCAAGCTACTCGGATGATGGAATACATCAAGTGAATGCCACTGGACCCCATAGAAACTCCTCAAAACTCCTCCAAAAAGCCCCTGAGTTTGCTAATGACACCAACTTGTACCTGTGACCTGTCTGCACCTAACTCTGGAAGTCCAACCTAACCCTGTCGTAGGTGACACCAAAAGGGGAATATTACAGACCTTTCGCCCCAAGATTTCTTGTCCTCAAGCAATCCAAATATGTGGGCCACTCTTTTGGCCTGACGCAACTGAGACCCAATGCTCGGATCCCATACAAACCACCTGGTCCTACTATGTCCCTGTGTCAATCCACCTAGAATAGACCCCTCAGTGTCGGGATCCCAAACTGAACTCTCAGTATATCTGTCATCAAACAATCCTCTTGGATCCCAATGCCACCATGGCCAATCATTTCCCAAGTCCCACAGCTGGGACTACGAACTGCCACTGGCTATAGCTACTGCTCTATGAGGCAAAGACCACGACTCCTGTTGTGCTGTGGCTATGACTGTGTAAGCTACCCCACCAACTGTGTACCAACTCATCACCTCTCTCCAATCCAACCCCTGACTCAATCCAATGTTGATCCTGCCCTCGTGAAACTGGGATGGACTGTTAAGAAATGTCAATCTGTGCCCGAATACCAACTGAAATCTGTATCATCTACCATATCTAAGGGACCCTGCTCCGTTGTGCTCCATACGAAGAAGATCGTACCATCAAGAGGGTACCAACTCATGATCTCCCACTAATTTATCCTAGAAGAAGAATCTAATGTAGCGACAACTACATACGGAACACGCCTGGAGTGTTGTCGCCAACCTGTAATCAACTCACGCTTCTCTGTCATGTATGCCAACAAGATCGGCCTGCAAAAGAAAGCCCCTCTCTCTATAATGGGCCAAAGTGAGCAAGATATGCTGCAAGCCCCATCGATGTACTCCTGGAGAGTGCTACTCCCTGAGAGTATTGTGGCTCTGCTGACTGCATGTGCATCTATCTGCACCTCATCAATGTGTTGGCCCAAAGATGGATGCTCCACCATCTCCAACAACTCCTCCCACTCCTGATCAAGAGTGTCATGCTCTTGGTGTCTACTAGCCCCCTGCAGAACTATCCCATCACCCTCCAACATCTTCAGAGGATATGGATCTGCAACTGTTGTCATCGTACTCGATGTTTGTGCATCTGACTGCTCCTCCTCAATGGCTGACCTCGAGGTTAGCCGCATATCCATCATAGACTCAATGTGAGCCTCCATCTGGCTCTCCCTCAAAGGACTATCATGCATGATGTGCATAGTATCCTCCTCTGTTGACTCCTGCTCCATCATATGCTGCTCTGGTTGAATCATCACAAGAGACTCATCACCCTGAGTATCTCTCGTAGAGTCCCCCGACTGCTCACCCTGCACACTGGAATACAGATCTAGCCTACCGTCATCATCTCTGCATGACTGCTCTCGCTCCCCAAAAGCATCCTCAGCTGATCCCATGGACTCATCTGAAGAAGAGTCCTCAGTCTGGCATACAGAAGGAACGTCTACCTGCTCTACCTCTACCATCTCATCTGCATCTCTCAAGCATGAGTGATCAAGCCCCCAAGGTTCTTTGCAAATGAAGCAAAGTTCTTTCCTCCTCAGCTCATTTCCGTTGCCCGATCCACTAAACTGGAGCAGCTCCTCCCTGGTGAACTGTCTCCTGAAAAGCTCAATGTTTTGCTCAACTAGCCCTTGGGCTAGCTCATAAGCAACGGGTGAGACCAACTGCTCTCTCCTCCAAATGCTCAACAACCTAGTCTGCATCTCCCGGCAAATGGCATCACGGTCTCCCATACATGACGACAGGATGAACTGCATGTGAGCTATGACTATGTCAGAATGATGTCTCCTAATGTTGAAGAAGCATTCGAACATCTGCAGAATCAAGCCATCACACTCAATATCAAACATGACCTCATAAGTCTGGGTCATGGCCATGACTTCTAAAACCTTAAGTATCCTCCCAAATGTAGAGCCTGCACAGTTGTCCAAATCCTGTAAAGTTCCTGCTATCAATCTGAAAATTATTTTCATAATATCATCATTGTAGGGAGGGAAGGGTGTTAATATCCTCAAAATATCACTGAAACAAGAGGCAGTTATAAGCTTGACTCTCTCACTTGGATGTTCCAAGAATCTGGCTTGTACCAATGCAAGCATAGATGGCTCCAAAGCGCAATTTAAACTCCAATCAGATTGCTCTACCTTTGGAAGACAAGATTCCAGTTTCTCCAACATGGGGAAGTCATTTTCTGATCTTCCACTCTTCAAGTCCATCCCAAGTGCATAAAGCCAATTTCCCACTTCTCTCTCCTTCTGTAAATTCCTTGGATGTGTTTGTTGGAGCAAATTATGTATCTTCTTGGAGAAGGGTCTGTTGTTCTGTTTCAAATAACCTACTTTTGCATTTTCTAATCCTTTCAATTTGTTTAGGAGTTCTTCCATTGTTCAACCCAAGGATAACAAGCTTATCTGTGATAGTGCTTCAGTTTTCTGAGTTTAATGCAATTTCTGTGTAATTTCAGGTTATGCCACTGTAAAATTCTGTTACGAAATTTATGAGTTTTTGGTCATCTTCTCTCAGTGAGAATTCTTGTCAAACAAGTTATAAACACACTGCTGTAGGTAGAACATACAATGGCGTTTGCATGACATAACTGATATTTCATTTAAATTCAAATTTTCAACTAGATTATTGATCAAGACTATTCTTCTAGTGTGCCTTGATGCCAAAACACTGCCCTCAATGCCACAAGTCCAAAATACTAGTAGTCTTTGATCCAAATGACCTTAGTTCTGAATATAGAAAACTTTTCACAAATCACCACAGAGTTGAACAAAGTTGCCACTGCAGGTCGAAATTATAGGACTGTGTAGAAATTTCCTGTTTCCCACCCCGGTTTTCAGTTTCACCTTATTTCTCCAAATAGTTAAATGTCCTTTCCCATATCCTTACATTCAACAAACTGGGAAATAAATTTTTGCTGAAAACACAAATTCTGGAAAATTTACAGAATGCTGGAAAATGTAGAAATAAAAATTAGCAAGCTTAAAACAGTCATTCACACATTTTAACACAGATATTTTTGGTCAACATGACCCTGGAAAAACCCCCTACAACTCTTGGGGAAAACCAGTCTAAAAGCTTCTCTTTATTTTTCTGAAAAATGCTTTTTACAGTGAGACAGAAATTTACACAGCAAAAATTACAGCAACCTCAAAACTGTACTTATCTCGAAAACCGTGCCAAAACTCCACCTCGGTTTCTGTGCCCACAAAAAACAGAAATTACAGCAAACAGTCCAGCATTAAATGCTGTACGGATAGCATTGAAATCTGTGTTGTACAGCTGTATGGCTGCCTCGAAAAATGTGTTGTACAGCCTGTCAAAAACTGTTGTACGGCTGCCTTGAAAAACGTGATGTACCGCTGCCTTAAATCTACTGTACGGCCTCGATTTCAGCGTTGATTTTTCTGCTATACGGGTTCAGAAAACAACCCTCTCTCTCTTGCTGTACAGACCTCGATTACCGTGCCTTCAAACTGTTGTACAGACCTCAAAGAACGTGTAGCATTAAATGTTGTCTCTCCTCCCTCGAAATTCGTGCCCTCTTGCCTCAAACTTTGTGCTCTGCTCTTGCTGTACGGATTTGCTGAATATCACTGCTTCTGCTCTCCTTCTTCTCACTGCTCATAAAAATCTCCAGCGCTCTCCTTCTTCTCTCAATCTGCTCATGAAAGAATGAATGACCTTTTCCCTCCTTTTCCTCCTTTAACCTAACCCTAAGTGACTTTTGGGGAATCTCTAAATCCAATAGCTGAAATAGATTGAGATCTAGGACTGAGTTTAAATGCTCATTTAAATCTCACTTTCTATTTTTTAATTCACCGCACTTTAATAAAGACCCACTTAGTCATTTATTTCCAAAGTCACTTTTCCTTTCTAATTTTACGTTGACTTTATTAAAGTCACTTTAAAATTAGACTTTAGTAACTTTATCACTTAAAGTCACTTTTAAATTAGATTTGACTTTATAACTTTATAAAGTCACTTTAGAAGAAAAATTAAATTCTTTTGGACACTTTTCCCTAGGCCAAAGATCAAAGCCTTAGGGAACCACCTGTCCTCCGGTAACCAAATTTCAACACTCCCTCTTACCGAGGAAGGTGTTCCTCACCACACCCATCTTGTCTCTGAAGTAGACATGCTTGCCCGTGGTAAGGCTTTGGTAAGAATATCTGCAACCTGCTCATCAGTGGGAATATACTCAAGCTTCACAGCTCCTTTCTGAACATAGTCTCTGATGAAGTGATATTTGATCCCGATATGCTTTGACCTGTCATGAAATACTGGATTCTCCGTGAGTTTAATGCAACTCTGATTATCACAGTAAATCACTGAAGGTCTCAACGGATGACCAAATAAGCCAAACAACATCTTGCGAAGCCAGATGGCCTCACAACTAGCTAGACTGGCTGCCATATACTCTGCTTCCGCTGAACTCAATGCTACTGACTGCTGCTTTCGGTTGAACCATGACACCACTGCCGAACCCAACCCAAAACAACACCCTGAAGTGCTCTTCCTATCAAAAGCACAACCTGCCCAATCAGAATCAGTGTAACCTGCCAATCTCACTCCATCCCCCTGCCTGTAGTCCAGACCATAATCCACTGTCCCCTACAAGTACCGCAAAATGTGTTTTGCAGCCACCCAATGAACCTTCCTAGGCTCACACATAAACTGACTCATCGTGTTGATTGCAAAACAAATATCTGGTCTAGTGTTGACCAAATACATCAAGGAACCAATCAGCTGTCTGTACAATGTGGGATCCACCAACTCGGAATCCGAAGCATGAAGCTTCTTCCAGTTAGTGATCATCGGTGTCGACATGGGTCTACAATCCTCCATGTGGAATCTGCCAAGGATGTCCACAATATACTTCCCCTGTCCCAGGAAGAAATGCCCCTCCTCATGCCACACCTCCAAACCCAAAAAGTAATGCATCAAGCCGATGTCCTTCATCTCAAACTCCACCGCAAGATCTCTCTTGCAGTGCTCTATGAGTCTCTCTGCACCTGTCATGACCAAGTCATCCACATACAACACCAGAATGAGAGGCTCCTCACCTATCACAATATAGTAAAGGTTCGAATCTGCCTCACTCTTTGTGAAACCCATCTTCTGCAAGTAAGTATCTATCCTGGAGTACCAAGCTCTGGGAGCTTGCTTCAGGCCATAAAGGGCCTTCTTCAGTCTGCACACATAGGACTCCTTCCCATGCACCTCAAAGCCCTGTGGCTGCTCAATGTACACCTCCTCCTGTATGAAGCCATTGAGAAATGCGGTCTTCACATCCATCTGGTGGATCTTCCAACCCATCTCTACTACTATCGATATAATGGAGCGGATCGAAGTATATCGAGCCATGGGAGCGAAGGCCTCCTCATAATCAACTCCCTCTACCTGGGAGAACCCTCTAGCCACAAACCTCGCTTTGAATTTCTCAATGCTGCCATCTGCAGCATGCTTTACCTTGTAAAGCCATCTGGAAGTAACCACGGATTTGCCCTCAGGCCTCGACACCACCTCCCAAACATCATTCTTCATGATAGAAGAATACTCCTCTTGCATGGCCTCTCTCCAGACCTGCTGGCTAGCTGCCTCCTCATAGCTAGAAGGCTCAGAGTCAAGGATGCTGGTAGCCATTGCCATATAGCTACAAAACCTCTCAGGTGGTCTGCTCTCTCTGACCGGCCTCTTAGGCCCAGCGACAGATGTGGCCTCTCTCAAGGTGTCCTGAAGCCACTTGGGCTTCCTCTTCCTTGAGCATACTTCTCCCATTAGAGAATGAAACTCCTCCTCATCATCATCATCAGGGGCACAGATTACGATTATGCGTCTCTTTGTCCTCTTGCACACTTTTTCGAACACGTAGAGGCGAGTGCAGTGTGGGCTTGTCCATCGAGTGGATTCCCTGATGTTGCTCGTGGGTACTGCGCATGCGCGAGAGCACCACCCTCGACTACGCGAGCCTTTGTTCAGCAGCGTGCGACATCGTCATAGATGTGCCTCCGGATCCTCCTGATCCCTGCCCACTGGATCCCTGCGACTGACTCAACTGCTGCTGAGGGTCTGGCTGATCCAGATACTCTAACTCCCGTGACCTCCTAAAGGCCCTATCCTCCTCGAACTTCACATCCCGCATGACAACAAATTTCCTCTGTGCAGGAATGTAAATCCGAAAGGCCTTTGAGGTCTCACTGTAGCCCACAAAGATACCCTTCTCTGCGGTGGGCTCTAGTTTGGTCCTCTTCTCCTTGGGTATGTGGGAGTATGTGATACACCCAAAGATACGAAGATGACCAATATCAGGCTTCTTCCCAGAAAAAGCCTCCTCCAGAGTCATGTGCCCCTCGGCATGATGCAGACTCTTTTTCTGCAAATAAACAACTGTGTTGCAGGCCTCTATCCACAAAAACAATGGCAACCCCTGATCATGTAACATGGCTTTTGCAGCCCCTCCGATGGATCTATTCTTCCTCTCCGCAACCCCATTCTGTTGGGGGTTGTAAGGAACAGTGAACTCCCTCCTAATGCCTGCCTCCGCACAATAGTCAACAAACTCTCCAAGGGTGTACTCTCCTCCATTGTCCAACCTCAAGGACTTGATCTTCCGACCTATATGTGTCTCCACAAGAGCTCTGAACTCCTGAAACCGCTTGAAGACCTCACTATTGGTCTTCAAGAAGTAAATCCAAGTCCTCTTGGAGTGATCATCAAAGAATAAAAAATAGTACTCATATCCACTCAAGGAAACATGAGACATCCGACCGCTCACATCGGAATGAATCAAATCAAGTATCCCAGTCGCTCTACTGTCACTGCTGGGAAAAGGGGATTTGGAAAACTTGCCCATCGCACATCCTCTGCAAGTATAGAGTGATCAGTCACGAAATTTGGCACACTGTAGTGATCTCCCGCAAAGTCCTCAGGCTCCCATACATGTGCCCATCCTATGGTGCCAAATCTCACCATGACTCGGAAGCGCTGGCTACTGCTGTCGGTACTACGCTCAATGCCAAAAATTTGAAATGCAAACTTGTACACAACACACATGCTTTACACCTATCACTCTAGGCCCGAATCAATTTGGGTGCCTATTCTCGGCCCTGTCCTCCCACAGACAATATCATATCCTCTATCCTCCAAAGGTGAGACGGATATGAGGTTCTTCCTCATCCGGCACATGGAACATCGACACCTTCAGGGAGTTTGGGTTCCTATGAAATGTCGATGTTCCCACATAGCTGCTCTGACAACTACATCATCACACGAGGACTACCTCTATGTCGGTGCCACTCTCTGAAAGCTACGAAGTACTCACGGACTCCTATCATATGACGTGAAGCCCCACTGTCCACATACTAGATACCCGAAGATGCTCCGCTAGTCGAGGGAAATGCATGCTCCCTCTGAACCTCTGTGGCAGGTAATCCTGCACTAGAGGACTCACACGCAATGAACCCAAACTCCCAGTCAAAGCGATCTGCAAAGTCCTCAACCTCTGCTGATGCTACCATGCTCTGGTTCTTCCCCTTCTTCTTCTTCTTTTCCGGACACACAACTGCATAGTGTCCCATCTTTTGACAATTCCAACACTTCAAATTGGAATAGTCCTTCTGTGTGTTACCCTGTTTACCTTTACCTTTGCCTTTGCCCTCACCATTGCTTGTTGAAGCCTGCTTCTTCCCTTTGCCTTTCTTGTCTCTTGCCAACAGTGCTACATCCTCATCCTGCTCAACTGGCTTGGCTGCCCCACGCTGACCTTTCCTGATCTCTGTCTGAATGCAATCATCCCAAAACCTCTCCCATGTGGGAAGGGTCTCACGTGCACAAACCCTATCAGAAAAGTTCATCCATGAACTGGGGAGGCCATTCACTGCAATCCACACCAACTCAGTGGGTGGAATGACCTCTCCAACTGCTGCCAACTCATCTCACATTAGTAATCTTTGTGAGATATCCAGCTGCACTATCAGTCTTGCCCATCTTAATGGTCTTCAGCTTCTCCTTCAGGACCATTTTCCGGTTCTCATTGGTACTCTGGTAGGGATTGGACAATGTTGTCCACATCTCATGAGCATTTCTCTTTTCTCTCATATGAGGAATGCAATGGTCTTTGACTCTGTCTAGAATCAGTCTCTTACCCTTGTTGTTCTTTTTATTATATGCTGCCAACTGAACAACATCAGTAGGCACAACAACAGGGTTCTGTGTGGTATGCACCATGATGTCCCAGACTTCTGCCTCCTCAAAGATACTCTGCATTCTCTCATTCCAAACGCTGTAATTGGTATGCCCATCCAACCTATCCTCCACCCTCAATCCCAATGACATCCTGCTGTCCTAAAAACTGAAAAATAACACTGTTGTAGTAAAGATAAAAATTCTGTGTGTGAAAAATCAGCTTGCTGGAATTTTCTGAGTGAAAAATCAACAGACTATATTTTTCTTCTTGCTGTCCCAAACTGCACTTTCAGCACCCAACCTCTGATACCATGTAGAAATTTCCTGTTTCCCACCCCGGTTTTCAGTTTCACCTTATTTCTCCAAATAGTTAAATTCCCTTTCCCATATCCTTACATTCAACAAACTGGAAAATAAATTTTTGCTGAAAACACAAATTCTGGAAAATTTACAGAATGCTGGAAAATGTAGAAATAAAAATCAGCAAGCTTAAAACAGTCATTCACACATTTTAACACAGATATTTTGGTCAACATGACCCTGGAAAAACCCCCTACAACTCTTGGGGAAAACCAGTCTGAAAGCTTCTCTTTATTTTTCTGAAAAATGCTTTTTACAGTGAGACAAAAATTTACACAGCAAAAATTACAGCAACCTCAAAACTGTACTTATCTCGAGAACCGTGCCAAAACTCCACCTCGGTTTTCGTGCCGACAAAAAACAGAAATTATAGCAAACAGTCCAGCATTAAATGTTGTACGGACAACATTGAAATCTGTGCTATACGACTGTACGACTGCCTCGAAAAATGTGTTGTACTGCCTGTCAAAAACTGTTGTACGACTGCCTTAAATCTTCTGTACGGCCTCGATTTCAGCGCTGATTCTTCTGCTGTACGGATTCAGAAAACAACCCTCTCTCTCCTACTGTGCAGACCTTGATTACCGTGCCTTCAAATTGTTGTACGAACCTCAAAAAATGTGCAGCATTAAATGTTGTCTTTCCTCCCTCAAAATTCGTGCCCTCTTGCCTCAAACTTCGTGCTCTGCTCTTGCTGTACGGATTTGCTGAATATCATTGCTGCTGCTCTCCTTCTCACTGCTCAGAAAAATCTCCAGCTCTCTCCTTCTTCTCTCAATCTACTCATGAAAGAATGAATGACCTTTTCCCTCATTTTCCTCCTTTAACCTAACCCTAAGTGACTTTTGGGGAATCCCTAAATCCAATGGCTGAAATAGATTGAGATCTAGGGTTGAGATTAAATGCTCATTTAAATCTCACTTTCTATTTTTTAATTCACCCCACTTTAATAAAGACCCACTTAGTCATTTATTTCCAAAGTCACTTTTCCTTTCTAATTTCACATTGACTCTATTAAAGTCACTTTAAAATTGGACTTTAGTAACTTTATCACTTAAAGTCACTTTTAAATTAGATTTGACTTTATAAAAATTATAAAGTCACTTTAGGAGAAAAATTAAATTCTTTTGGACACTTTTCCCTAGGCCAAAGATCAAAGCCTTAGGGAACCACCTGTTCTCCGGTAACCAAATTTCAACAGATTGTTGCAAGATAAATGTCACCACAGGTCTGCTACCAAGCTTCCATGGACTTCAAAAACAAGGAATCTCCACGAGTCCAAAGTGTGATTCTTTTTCAGATAAAAGATGTGATCCGTAAAAGCTGTGCCAATATGCTTCCACAGGTGTGTGAGTTCTCCACTGGTTCCTTTTGTGCAGAAATAATATTCTATGGATATTTTTGCAGCTTCGAGCTCAGAATTTAGCTCAAAACCATAACATCTTTCTTATGCCAGGTGCTAGTAGTCTTGCTTAGATAGATCTAAAAAAAAAACTTTCGCTTCAGACTTTGTACCTTCACTGGGCTGCTTTTGATCTGCAGCTATCTCAGTCCTGGCCCCAATTTAGATCCTTCAAAAATTCGTATTCAAAACCAGAATGCTCAGATAGATCTCAACCCAATCTTCATTTATTATAATTCCTTTTTTTCTTGTGTTCACGAGTTGTGAACAGATCTCCTTTATTCCTTTGATGATAACCAAAATAACTGGTCAAAAACAGGTCAAACATCTTATATTTATAGTGAATTTTACAGTGGATAAGTGAAGGGACATGTCTTTTAGGGGCAGGCCGACTTGAGAGGCTAGGACAGGTCGGCTTGAAAAAAAAATTATTGCACAACTTTTAAAAATCAATATCTTCCTAACCACGAAGACTTTTGGGGCATATGAGGGCTCGTTGGAAAGAGGAAGGAGTCCTCTTTAAGATGGACAAGGGATCATTTTGATATCCTTCTTTCAATGTCCCAAAAAAAAAACATTTTTCTTTCTGACTGTCCTTGTATTCCTGTGCATAAAAATGATGGACAGTGAGCCTTCATTTAGAGAGATCTTAAGTATTTACTTGGTGAGTATCCTTGTATTTCTTGTGCATGAAGGGATGAACAGTAGGCTGAACAGTGAGCTCCTTAAGTGTATATGGATAGCTTCATCAAGTATATATACTTCCATCAATGATATTTCCATCAATGCCAATTGAGTGATCCCCAAGTCGCCAACTAAGTGATCCCCAAGTCACTTCATGTCATGTCACCAATTATTGTCCATGTCATCAAATGGTCCTCCATGTCAACATATAGACTCCAACCATGTCATCAAGACCCTCATAAAGTGTCATCACATATGACAGCTTTAAGTGTAGTCTTCTAGGTTACCAAACAAGTTACATCACTGACACTTGGCACCTTAAGAATATTCACCATCATGAAATCATGCTGGTTCCAGGCTTCTTCATCAAGAGTAAGCATATCATCATTAATGACATCCTTATTAACCAAGAGGGACTTGTCATCATGAGCAAGGACATCTTCATACTATGCACAAGGTCTGCATGATATCACTGTTAGGGTTTGCCATTAGGGTTTTTAGGCCTTTACAAGAATATTGATCCTCATATTGACATCAATGAAAATATTAGATCAACACATAGCAGAGTTCCTTGAGAAGTTGGAGGCCATTCTTTCCAACAGTTCACCTCAGAGGCCAACGTACCCAGCAAAAGTGTGTATCCATCTCAAGGAGGTGATTTTTCGGGGTCAACCTTTCCAGAATTCCTTCACGGGTTATTCTGGGTTTTTGGAGAAGAGTCCGGTGTCCGAGTTTCATATTTTTCTGAGAAGTAGAACAACCCCTTTTCGTAGTCCCTTTCCAGCCAACAACATCATTTCCAGTAGGACAACGTAGAGGAGGAGCCACGCAGAGCAGCAAAGGAGCAAACTTTCTGAGTAGGGAAAGAGAGATCATTTCAGCCTACCTAGAGCATGCCAAGGTGCTATCATTCTCAGCACTACTTGTACTTGTCCCTCATTTCAGAAATATTAATAAAATAGCTCAGTAGTTCTGGTTTATTTGCAGTGTTTATCATGTATTCTTCTATTTGCTGTAGTTTTTGTTTGTGTTGCTTTATATTACTGTCTATTCCCAATTTGGGATATTACAAGTAATCATCTAAAATAGCTTACAAACCATGGAAAACAAGTGGACACTTCATAATGGCATGCCTTTCCATAGTGGGCTTTGGCATGTGCTAGTGTCTCCAAGCTCCAAAGGGGGTTAACCAAATACCTTATTAGGTGGTTTCTACCTTTAGAGGGGATAGTATGTCCAAGGTACATCCCTCAAATGGTGGTGGCATATGATAAAGAGGTGAAATGGAATAGGGAATTGTGAAAATTTCAATCGAGAAATATATTTATGCAATGATAGATTTATTTCTCCTACTTATTTCTTCGATAAGTTACTTACAGTTCAGTAAATTTTGAAATAAATACTATTGTAGCATTCACTAATGTATGTGCAGAGAAAGGAACAGTAAGAAACATAATCACAAGAAACAATCACATGTACACACTTATTTTTGGATAATTGTCCCTGAAAAACCCAATGTGGGAAATCTGATGCAGCAAATGAGGGTTTATATATTATTTTTCAGCGATGAATTCTTTACAAGGAATAGACTGGCAGAATATTTTAGAAAACACATGAGACAAATTCCCTGGTTCCTTTTGAATATTTTCTGACACTCGGATGACCCACTATCTCCCTCTACATCACTCTGCGCAGTACCTGTGCTGGATTGCATCACTCTGTGCTGCCTTCTGTGGCCCTCTACATCTCTCTCTCCTCCTTCTCAGTCACTACTGACTCCCTCTTCTTCTTCTGCCTCTACAACTCTTCCCTACAACTCTCCTCTGAAATCGAATTCTATTCCTTCAGAATTGATCTCCTTTGGGTTACTGAGTGTGTGCCCGGCTTACTTTCCAAATGACCCTCAAGCCTTCTTTTGTAATCTTCTCATTGATGAATCAATGACCTAGATTAGAAGTCTAATCAATGGCTACTATTAAAAGTTGACTTGATCTTCGTTCTCTAGAAGATTCACACTCTGTCTTATTAATACCCATTAATTATTTAATTTCCCTAAGTTTAGACTTATGGTCTCCATTAAAATAATTAATTATTTTAATAAAACATGAACTGAGTGGAATTTCCACAAATGGTTTCTGGGTTCTTTGGAATATTGATGTCCAAGCTTCCTCACAAATTTTGAGACTTGGAACACTTTTTGATGCTACAAAAATCAACACTCCCTCTTAGTGTTGAGTTTTCTTGAGTGATGGGGTAGCATTGGATGTGCTCTAGCTCCCAAAATTTGTGGAGGGACTAGAGTACACGAGATCTCCAATACCTAGAAAAGGATTTGGGAAATTTCATCTGGTTTGGGAGATAATTAATTAATAATTTTAATTATGTACCCTAAGCCTAACTTAGGATAATTAAATTATTAAAGGTAATTAATTAAAACATGTGATGAAATTGTCTTAAGCCACACGGATCAAGATTTCTTTTAATTCATTATCTAATCATGGCTATTGGTTTCCCAACGAGAAAAGTATAAAGGAAAGGCTTGGGACCATTTGGAGAAGACACACAGAGGCAGAGCACTAAAGTTAAGCTAGAATTCTAGGGCAGGGTTTGCTAAGAATTTCCGGAAGTGTTTCAGCTGCAGAGAGGGGAGTTTAGGCAAAGGTTATGCTCTGATCCCAATGCCTAGAATCAGCAAGAGGCAGAGAGCAGCTTCCAGAGGCACCGCAAAGAAGCAGAGGCAACAACAACAGAGAGGGCAGCAGTTGTGCAATGCAAGGGCAGCTTCAGCTACGCAGTCCCTTCTAGGGCAGCACTAGTCATTCGAGGACCCAGCTGGGTTACGCAGAGACCCTCAGGGGCAACGTAGGGTTTGCCTCACCCATTCTGGGTCACGCAACCCTTTCTGGGCGAGCACAAAGGCATGTAGAGGCTGACGCAAGGGCTTCAGGGGCAACGCTGGGTTTTCTAGGGCCAAGATCTGTCTGAGTCTTGTAAATCT
Source organism: Pinus albicaulis (assembly GCA_034641835.2). Classification (NCBI taxonomy): domain Eukaryota; kingdom Viridiplantae; phylum Streptophyta; class Pinopsida; order Pinales; family Pinaceae; genus Pinus; species Pinus albicaulis. The sequence continues at coordinate 88,959 of JAXQQM020074799.1, forward strand.
CGTTTGAGGGTGTGAATTAGTCAACGTTTTGGCTTCAGAACAACAAGTTAGCTGCAGATCTATATTTTTCTCTATCGGGTTTACCAGTGTGGTACCCAGATTTGTTGTATTTAGAAAACTCTCAATAATACAAACCCTCCAGCAGCCAGAAGACCGGTTTTCCTGCATTGGGTTTTTCCGGGGACTATTGTCCAGAAAATCTTGTGTCACTTTGTCTATGTGTGCATGTACTTTTTTTGTTTTAGATCTGAATCAATGAAAGTTTGTTATGTGTTTACTTTGATGTTAATATGAATATTTCCGCATTAATAACTTCCTTAAGTAGGAGAAGTATAACCAGATCTACCAGTAGATTTCAACATTAGTAACATTAAGAAATTTTCACATGGCATCAGAGCGATTGCAGATCTAGCAGATTCATGAGCAGAAGACTGAAGACTCTTGTTGCAGAAAGCAGCAGAAAGTCAGATTTTAAGGGACAACGCAGTTTCAGAGAGAGCAGAGTCACGCAGAGGCCAGGGTGACGCAGTCTTACGCTGTCTCCACGTAGGCCCACGTACTTACTGTGCAGAGGCAGCGCATAGGAAGTGCTGGGACTGTCTGCTCATGTAGAGGCCAGCAAGAGTGACGCAGATTTCAAGTTGTCTGATTTAGAAGTGCCAGAAGCAGAGCTACGAAACTTCAGAAGGTGCTGGTGGGGTTAAATTTTTGAAGTTTTCAGAATTCAGCCTAAGTACTAGTGACAAAGAGCGGGAGGAGATAAGCTTCTCAAAGGGTTTCTATCCAAAGAAACTTTCAGATCGATTAGAGGATCGAAGAGAGCTGAATCTTTGATTGATTTGGCGGATTTCCAAGAGAGGAAATCAGTTGTCATAGGGAGCAGAGGGTGCCTATTTCGCCAAGGACCCTAGATCCATATCTCTAGCATATATAGGAGGAGCTCTGACAGATTTTCTGAGCAGATGGCACCTCACGGACTACGTGATCAGGATAGGTTGGATGGTCTGTCCAACTTTGCAGTCTGGAAGGCCAAAATCTTGGTAGTCTTGGAGGCATATCATCTAAGAGACCATGCAGAACAAGTCTTGGCCACGCCGACCGATGCAGATATTCTAAAGAAGCAGGAGGAAGCTGCGGCACATGCCAAGCGCCTCATAATGGATGGAGTTAAGGACCATATTGTTCCACATATAGCTGAGAAGAAAAAAACTAATGAGATTTGGAAGGCCTTAACAACCCTATATGAGAGAAGTCCGTCCAGAGGAAGATGTTTCTAGAGACTCAACTGCGGTCATTCATGATGACCAAGGGGGAAGAAATGGAGCACTTTCTCTTCATATTACAATCGATAAAAGATCAATTGACTGCCATGGGAGCAAAGGTGAAGGATGATGTGATGGGAAGGACTGCACTCAATTCGGTCTCAGAAGAGTGGGAAACCTTTGTCCAAAGTGTCTTGGGCAGAGCAGACCTTCCCGACTGGGACAACTTGTGGGAAATCATGCATCAAGGAGAACTTCGCCGATTCACCAAGAAGCAATACAGCTCGGGATCCAGTAAAGTGAAGAAGGAAGATGAAGATGATGCAGCCTTGGCATCAAAGAGGCAACAAGGGAAGAAGAAGCGTGATCTTTCCAAGATCAAATGTTTCCAGGGCGGTGGATTAGGACATTTCGCCAGCAATTGTCCAAAGAAAAAGAAAGACAAGGAATCTTCTACTTCCAAGGCTGTTGTGGCGGACGATAGGTCAGAAGACGATGCAGCCATTAGCGCTCATGAACCACAAAAGTGGGGCGACATGGATGCAGTGCAACAGATGGCAACACGGATGCAGGAGATTGAGAGGGAGAGCTGCAGTACATATTTAGCAGTGGCGGTGGCAGCGTTATGGGCAGCAGTACAGAATGGCAAAAGCAACACAGTGATGAAGGGAATATGGTCCAGCATCAGTGTAGAGACCCACACTAGAGATCAGTGCAGAGCTTCGGGGTGAAACAGAGTTTGTACTAGAGCACATTCCTCGCTAAGAGGGAGTGTTGAGTTTTATTGAGTGATGAGGTAGCATTGAATGTGCTCTAGCTCCCAAAATTTGTGGAGGGACTAGAATACATGAGATCTCCAATACCCAGAAAGAGATTTGGGAAATTTCATCCGGTTTGGGAGATAATTAATTAATTAATAATTTTAATTATGGACCCTAAGTCTAACTTACGAAAAATAAATTATTAAAGGTAATTAATTAAAACATGTGATGAAATTGTCTTAAGTCACACGGATCAAGTTTCCTTTTAATCTTAGCCATTGATTCAAGATCTAATCATGGTCGTTGGTTTCCCAACGAGAAAAGTAAAAAGGAAAGGCTTGGGGTCATTTGGAGAAGACACACAGAGGCAGATCACTAAAGCTAAGCTGGAATTCTAGGGCAAGGTTTGCCAAGAATTTCCGGAAGTGTTTCAGCTGCAGAGAGTGGAGTTTAGGCAAAGGGGATGGTCTGATCCCAGTGCCTAGAATCAGAAAGAGGCAGAGAGCAGCTTCTAGAGGCAGCGCAGAGAAGTAGAGGTAACAACAGCAGAGAGGGTAGCAGTTGCGCCCCTCACTGTATTGCAAGCTCACTCGAAAATTCTCAGCAAACCGCGCCCCATAATTTCGACTTAGCTCAAGTGCTGCTACTCTGTGTGTGTTCTCCAACTAACCCCAAGCCTTCCTTTAATAATTTTCTCGTTGAACATTTAGCGATTGTGATCTAATCTCTAATCGACGGCTAAGATTAGAAAAGACTTGATCCACGTCACTTAGAATATTCTCACCCGCATCTCTAAATTAATTCACTTTAATTATTTAATTCAGTGTGGAAAAAGTCGGAAAAAAGTCTCGATTTTTTAAAAAAGTCCCGAATTTTTGCCGCAACCGATTATATTGGCCGGCTTTTTGGCGACTTTTTCATCCTTGAAAAAGTCGCAATTTTATCGCCGAAGTCCCGACTTTTTTCCGATTCGACTGAAAAAGTCGCCTGTCCGTCCAAAAGCGTGGTTAAGAGGCTGAAATTGAATAATTTTGTATTTTTTAAATTTTTCTGACTTTTTGCTGAATTTTTCAAAAACCCCCAGCTTTGCTGAGTTTTTCAACTTTTTGACCCTTGCCGATTTAATCCCGACTTCGAATTTTTCCACATTGATTTAATTTTCCTAAGTCAGACTTTGGGTCTCCATTAAAATAATTAATACTTAGATAACTTAGGTTACATGTGGAATTTCTCCAAACAATTTTTGGGTCTTGGATATCTCATGTGTTCTAGCCCCTCCACAAAGTGTAGGAGTTAGAGAACATCCGATGCTACCAAAAATCTCAACACTCCCTCTTAGCGAAGAAAGTGCTCTAGCAACACTTCACTCCAGAAGCGTTACGTTGATCCATGGCATCGGTCCCCTGAACTGCCGATGCTCGACCGCTGCCCCTCATCCACTGCGTTGCTGCCTTCTGTATTGCTGCCCATGAATCTGCCACAATCACTACCTCATCTGTACTGCAACTCCCTCTCAAATGCTGCATCATGCTACCCATAGCACTTCCACTGCTAACTGCTGCACAACAACTCAGTTGCTGAGAAGTAACTAAAGGACATCACCCAAAATACTGGCAGACAAGTCAGTTTGGCTGCATCTCAATACTGAAGCACCCTCTGTTGTTGCTCAGCGCTGACCCTCTGAAGCTCTGCATTGTCTGCTGCTCTACACTTCGTAAGCACTGCCTCTGCGCTGCTGAAATCCCATCAGCCTCTGTGTTGCTACTTCCATGCTACTGCTGCCTCTCATCTGCGCTGCTCCAGTCTTAAGTGTCCCAGCACTGCCAGAGTGCCTCCATGATCCTCTGCACCAACTAACTCCAATCATCTTGCTACTCTCTTTAAAGGCTCCCATAGCTTGTATGTGATCCAAGAGTGTGGGCACCTCAAGGATCCTGCCTCCATCTGCAATTCAAGAGAACTACAAATCAATGTCGCCCTACCTATTCTCTCGAGGTACATGAGCACTCATGGCCACATCATCATCACTGCCATCATCCCCCTAGGCTTCTACAACCTTGGAATCTGAATGTTCCTTTCCCTTCTTCTTTTGAGGACAAGTATTGGCAAAGTGTCCCAATTCGCCACATCTAAAGCACTGGACATTTGAGAGGTACTTCTTCTTCTTCTCTTGATGTTGCCGCTGTCCCTTAGATGCAAGGGCCGCATCTTCCTCCTCCTTTATCTTGGCTCCTCTGCTGTTGCTGCCCATCTTAGTCATTCTCTTGTTCTCCTCTTGATGAAGAGTTGCCCACATGTCCTCCCAATTTGGAAGTTGTGCTCTGCCCAAAATAATTTGGACAAAGGTCTCCTAATTATTGGTGACTGCATTCAGGGAAGTCCTCACCATGAGACCCTCATCAGGAGTTTCCCCCACAGCAACTAGTTGATCTCGAATTTTCTGCAATCTGAGGAAGGGATCGATTTCGTCTCCCTTTTTCATCTGAAATAGTTGCAGCTAATTCTCCAGAAACATCTTCCTCTGGACAGAGGTGCCTTGATACATCCTGGTCAATGTTGTCCACATTTCATTTTGTTGAGTTTTCTTGAGTGATGGGGTAGCATCAAATGTGCTCTAGCTCCCAAACCTTGTGGAGGGGCTAGAGTACATGAAATATCCAAGACCTAGAAATGGATTTGGGAAATTTCATCCAGTTTGGGAGATAATTAATAATTTTAATTAAAGACCCTATCTCTAACTTAGGAAAATTAAATTATTAGAGGTAATTAATTAAAACACATGATGAAATTGTCTTAAGTCACACGGATCAAGCTTTCTTTTAATCTTATCCATCGATTCAAGATATGATCATGGTCATTGGTTTCCCAACGAGAAAAGTATAAAGGAAAGGCTTGTGGTCATTTGGAGGACACACACAGAGGCAGAGCACTGAGACTAAGTTGAAGTTCTAGGGCAGGGTTTGCTAATAACTTTCATAAGTGTTTTAGCTGCAGACAGGGGTAGTTTAGGCAAAGTGGATGATCTGATCCCAGTGCCTAGAATCAGCAAGAGGCAGAGAGTGTTGATTTCTATAGCATCAAAAAGTGTTCTAAGTCTCATTTTTGGTAGAGAAGCTTGGATATCAGTTATCCAAAGAACCCGGAAATTGATATGACTTTATTAAAATAATTAATTATTTTAATGCAGACCCTAAGTTCAAACTTAGGGAAATTAAATAATTAAAAGGGCATTAATAGAGCAGAGTGTGAATCTTCTAGAAAACGAAGATCAAGTAAACTTTTAATCTGAACCATTGATTAATGATATAATCTTGGTCGTTGATTCATCAGCGAGAAGACTATAAGAAGAGACTTGAGGGTCATTTGGAAGTCAAGTCAGGGACTATCTCAGTACCCGAAGGAAATCGATTCTGAAGCAAGAGAATTCGATTTCAGTGGGTGAGTTTGTAGAGGCAGGGTTGTAGAAGTAGAAGGAGGAAGGAGGAGTCAGTTATCGAGAAGAAGAAACCAGGAGGATGAAGGGAAGGGTGAGTTTATTTGCAGCAAGAACCCCTCCACGCATAATCACGTAGTCCAGAGAGGGACTGCGCAGAGCTCTCACGCTGGATGACGCAGAGGGTGAAGGAGGTCACCCCGAGGGTCCGAAATTTGTCTGGAAAGTCTAGAAAATTCAGCCAGGTGTTTGCAAATTTTTCTCTGCTCATTAGACTCTTGTAAACGTACTTTCCATTTCTGAAGATAAATATAAAACCCTCATCTGCTGCACCGGTTTTCCCACATTGGGTTTTTCCGAGGACAATTGTCCTAAAATAACTGTGGTCATATTGTTGTTTCTATTGTGCTACTGGTGTAAATTATCTTTCTGTTCTTATGCTCTTAACGATAGTGAAGATCTGAAAATGTGTTTATTTCAGAATTTACTGAAGCATATGTAAATAACTTATCTCATAAGTAGGAGAAATAAATCAAGTGTTGCAGAAATATTTTCCTCTTGAAAATTTCACATGGTATCAGAGGTAAGGGCTAAAAGCAGAAAGGGAGGTTCTGTCATGGAGTCACACAGTCACGCAGAGGGTTCAAGCAGTCAAAGGGACTTACGCAGTCCTCCAGAGCACGCAGAAATGCAAAGAGAACACGCCATGAAAGTGCTAGCATCCAGACTAGAGGAGGATCTTGCTTGTGTGTTGAGCACAGCTCCTCCAGGTCTTTGGTATATTGACAGTGGGGCATCTGCTCATATGACGGGGGTTTGAAAATGTTTCTCGAGCTACCAAGAAGAACAGATGAATTTTTAGCTAACTATGGGAAACAAGGCAAAATGTACTCCCATAGGAAGAGGTACCGTAATTTTTCAGACCGAATATGGCAGCAAGATTCGAGCCACAAATGTTCTGCATGTACCAGGGTTGGGGATGAATTTACTCTCAGTGTCTCAACTTCAGAACAAGGGTTATGACGTATACTTTATTAGAGATAAGGTGTATATCAAACACCCTAACTGGAGCAAAAAGGCACAAATCGGAGTAAGGAGTCATAAGCTGTATAAACTCCAGATTGAATCTCCAGTGACCCTTATTAGCAATACAGACGACAGAGATTTGAATGACTTGTGGCACAGAAGGATGGGGCACCTACATCATAGAGCCTTGGGGATTCTCAAAAATATTGTCATAGGAGCTCCTGAGCTCAACACAAAGAAAGACGAAGTTTTCAGGGGATACGTACTAGGGAAGTATGCTAAGGCAACATTTCCAAGAAGCAACAACAGAGCCAAAGGTGTATTAGAGTTAATACACTCTGACATTTGCGGTCCAATGTCCACAACTGCTCTTAGTGGGGCAAAGTATTTTTCCACCTTCACTGATGATCATTCCAGGAAAACTTGGATCTATTTTTTGAAAACCAAAGATGAAGTCTTTGATCGATTCAAAGATTTCAAAGCATTGGTGGAGAACTATATAAGAAATAATATCAAGAAGTTGCGGTCAGATAATGGTGGAGAATATATCGATAAAGACTTCACAAGTTTTTGTGCAAGGGAAGGCATCATGAGAGAATGGACAACTCTATACAAACCAGAGCAAAATGGAGTTGCAGAACGGAAGAATCGGACCATAATAGAAGCTGCAAGGGAATGATGTATGACCAAGATTTGCCCAAATTATTACGGGCAGAGGCCTGCAATGCAACAGTATATATTCAGAACAGAGTTCCCAATAGAGCGTTGGGAAAGGTAACTCTCGAGAGTGTGTTCACAGGCAGTAAGCCAGAAGCAGGCCACATCAAGATATTTGGCGGCATGGTGTACTGCCATGTTCCATATGAAAAGAGAAAGAAGCTGGATCAAAGTGCAGAAAGGGTTTTATGATGGGCTATAGCGATAATGCAAAGGCATATCGCATCTATATTCTAGAGAGCAAGAAAATTGTGGTAAGAAGGGATGTAAAATTCTTGGAGGAAAGAGCCTTCAGGAAATCTCGAGAAATGGCCACAGATATGCAGATTGAGTAAGATCCATTGGTACAGCCTCAACGACCTACAGAGGATAGGTCAGGTGCCTCTCCAAGGCACAATGATTTTGGGGAGAGTTCCTCCGAAGAAGAACGGGTGAGACCGCCCACCACTGATGGGAGACCGAGCAGAGAACTTCATCAAATTCTGAAGGACATAGAATAATTTGTTGGAACCCCTAGAGTTGGGAAGAGGGTATGAAAACAACTTTACAGATATCAAACACTGGTAGCTCAGGTTGGAGAACCTTCCAGCTTTCGAGAAGCAGCTCAGCATCAAGTGTGGGTAGATGCAATGGTAGAGGAGTATAGCTCCATCATGACAAACGATGTCTGGGAAGTAGTCCCTAGACCACAGGACATATCAGTTGTAGGATCCAGGTGGATCTACAAGATCAAATATGCTGCAGATGGCAGCATAGAGAAGTTCAAGGCCAAATTTGTAGCTAAGGGGTATGCACAAAAGGAAGGAATCGATTATAAGGAGACCTTCACTCCTGTAGCTCGCTACACTTCTATCAGATCTGTCATCTCTCTGGCAGCGCAGATGGGATGGTAAATTCACCAGATGGATGTCAATACAACATTCTTGAATGGGGTAATAGAGAAAGAAGTGTATATAGAACAGCTTGAGGGCTTCAAGACGCATGAGCAGAAGACTCATGTCTGCAGGCTCAAGAAAGCCTTGTACAGGTTGAAACAAGCCCCCAGGGCATGGTATGGGCGAATTGATAGCTACTTGCAAAATATGGGATTCGTCAAGAGTCACACAGATCCCAATCTCTACTACTTAAGAGTAGGGGATGAGATATTGATTCTGGTATTATATGTGGATGATTTATTTCTTACTGGATCATCCAAGCTCATCAAGGATTGCAAGGAGAATCTGGCTACAGAATTCGACATGAAGGATCTGGGGCAGATGCACTATTTTCTTGGGTTAGAAGTATGGTAGCAGAAGGGGGAAATCTTCCTGGGGCAAGGAAGATATACTACAGAAATTCTAAAGATATTTCAAATGGAAGATTTTAGACCCATGGCCACGCCTATGATTACTAACTAGAAGAAGATAGACACAATAGAGGATGATGAGGTTGATTCCACCATTTATAGGCAGCTCATTAGATCATTGATGTATCTGGTCAATACTAGACTTGACATTTGTTATGCAATGAATACCCTCAATCAGTTCATGGTAGAACCTAGGAGGGCTCACTAGGCAGTAGCCAAGCATGTTCTCAGATATCTGAAAGGGAGAGTCGAGTATGGATTGAAGTACACCAAGGGCAATGTGATCCAGTTGAGTGGGTTTACAGATGTAGATTGGGCTGGAAGCACGGTAGATCGAAAGAGTACCAGTGGGTATTTTTTTAGTCTCAGATCAGGAATGACCTCCGGGTGCAGCAGAAAACAGAAGTCCGTGGCACTAAGTTCAGCCAAGGTAGAATACATTGCAGCTAGCACAACTTCGTGCGAGGCCATATGGCTTCATAAACTGCTATTGAACCTACTCAAGAAAAGGATGGAACCGATCGGAATTATGTGTGAGAGTCATAGTTGCATTAAGCTCTCTGAGAATCCTGTGTTTCATGACCAGTTGAAACACATTGACATTCGGTGCCACTTCATCAGGGACTATGTCCAACGGGGAGTTGTGCAGTTGAGGTACACTCCTACAGGGGAACAAGTGGCAGATATCTTCACAAAAGCTCTAAGTAAGATCAAGTTCACCTACTTCGGAGAAAATATGGGGATGATTGAGCACCCCTTCCACTAGAGGAAAGGGTGGTCTTCAGAGAAAAAGGGAGCTGCAGTACGGATGCTACAGTGGCAGTGCAGTAGTACAGAAAGCAGCAGCGCAGAGATGAGGGGCAGCAGCGAGGACAACATCAGCGTAGCAAGTCCTATAGAGTCATAGTAGTACAGTGGTATTTTGCTTAAACACTTTCCTCACTAAGAGGGAGTGTTGATTTCTATAGCATCGGAAAGTGTTCTAAGTCTCATTTTTGGTTGAGAGGCTTGGACATCAGTTATCCAAAGAACCCAGAAATCGTTTGTGGAAATTCCACTCGGATATGACTTTATTAAAATAATTAATTATTTTAATAAAGACCCTAAGTTCAAACTTAGGAAAATTAAATAATTAAAATGGTATTAATAGAGCAGAGTGTGAATCTTCTAGAAAACGAAGATCAAGTCAACTTTTAATCTGATCCATTGATTAATGATATAATCTTGGTCGTTGATTCATCAACGAGAAGACTATAAGAAGAGACTTGAGGGCCATTTGGAAATCAAGTCCCGGACACTCTCAGTACCTAAAGGAAATCGATTCTGAAGCAAGAGAATTCGATTTCAGTGGGTGAGTTTGTAGAGGCAGGGTTACAGAAGCAGAAGGAGGAGGGAGGAGTCAGTTATCAGGAAGCAGAAGTCAAGAGTATGAAGTGAAGGGTGAGTTGATCTTCTGCAAAAACCCCTCCATGCAGAATCACGCAGTCCAGAGAGGGACTACGCAGAGCTCTCATGCTGGATGATGCAGTGGGTGAAGGAGGTCACCCCGAGGGTCCGAAATTTGTCTGGAAAGTCTAGAAGATTCAGCCAGGTGTTTGCAAATTTTTCTTTGCTCATCAGACCCTTGTAAATGTACTCTCCATTTCCGAAGATAAATATAAAACCCTCATCTGCTGCACCAGTTTTCCCACATTGGGTTTTTCCGGGGAAAATTGTCCAAAAGTAACTGTGTTCATATTGTTGTTTCTATTGTGCTACTGGTGTAAATTATCTTTCTATTCTTATGCTCTTAACGATAGTGAAGATCTGCAAATGTGTTTATTTCAAAATTTACTGAAGCATTTGTAAATAACTTATCTCATAAGTAGGAGAAATAAATCAAGTGTTGCAGAAATATTTTCCTCTTGAAAATTTCACAGAGAGCAGCTTCTAGAGGCAGCTTAGAGAAGCAGAGGCAGCAGTTGCGCAGCACAAAGGCAACTTCAGCTACGCGGGTGCTACACAGTCCCTCCTAGGGCAGCGTTGGGCAGCTGAAGACCCATCTGGGTTACGCAAAGACCCTCAAGGGAAGCATAGGGTTTGTGTCACCCATTTTGGGGTTACACAACCCTCTCCAGGCCAATGCAGAGGCACACAGAGGCTGAAGAGACTGACGCAGGGGCTTCAGGGGCAGCGCTGGGGTTTCTAGAGCCAGAATTTGGTTGTCTTGTAAATCTCGTTTGAGGGTATGGATCAGTCAACGTTTTGGCTTCAGAACAGCAGGCTAGCTGCAAATCTATATTTTTTTCTTTCAGGTTAACCAGTGTGGTGTCGAGATTTGCTGTATTTAGAAAACTACTTAATAATAAACACCCTCCAGCAACCAAAAGACCAGTTTTCACACATTGGGTTTTTTCGGGGCTATTGTCTAGAACATCTTGTGTCACTTGGTCTATTTTGCATGTGCTTTTCTGTTTTAGATCTGAATTGGTGAAAGTTTGTTATAGTTTACTTCGATGTTAATAGGAAGATTTCAGCATTGATAACTTGCTTAAGTAGGAGAAGTATAACCAAATCTAATAGTAGATTTCTGCATAAGTAACATTTAGAAATTTTCACATGGTATAAGAGCGATTGCAGATCTAGTAGGGTCACTAGTAGAAGACTGAAGAATCTTGCTACAAAAAGCAGCAAAGAGAGCAGCAGCAACAACAGAAAGCCAGATCTTGAGGGACAACGTAGTTTCAGAGGGAGCAAAGCCATGCAGAGGTCAAGGTGACGCAGTCCTACGCTGTCTCCATGCAGGCCCACGTACTTACTACATAGAGGCAGCGCAGGGGCAGCACTGGGATTGTCTGCTCACACAGAGACCAGCTAGGGTGACGTAGATCTGAAGTTGTCTAATTCAGAAGTGCCGGAAGCAGAGCTGCAAAACTTTAGAAGTTGTTGGTGGGGTTAAATTTCTGAAGATCAGAATTTAGCTTAAGCACTGGGAGACAAAGAGCGAGAGGAGATCAGCTTCTCAAAGGGTTTCTAGCCAAATAAATCTGCAGATCGATCAGTGGATCGAAGAGATTTTTTTCGTTGTTGATTTGTTGGATTTCCAAGAGAGGAAATCAGTTGTCAGAGGGAGCAGAGGGTGCATGTTTCACCAGGGACCCTAGATCCAGATCTCTAGCATAGAGAGGAGGAGTTCTGACAGATTTGCTGAGCAGATGGCACCTCACGAACTATGTCATCAGGATAGGTTGGATGTCTTGTGCAACTTTGCAGTCTGGAAGGCTAGAATCCTAGTAGTCATGGAGGCATACGGTCTAAGGGACCATGTAGAAAAAATCCTGGCCACTCCAACTGATGTTGTTCTCCTGGAAAAGCACGATGAGGCTGAAGCACATGCCAAATGCTTCATAATGGATGGGGTTAAGGACCGTATTGTTCCACACATAGCTGAAAAGAAAACAACTCATGAGATGTGGAAGTCCTTGACAACCCTTTATGAAGGGAAGTCCGTCGAGAGGAAGATGCTTTTGGACAATCAGTTGTGGTCATTCATGATGAGCAAGGGAGAAGAGATAGAGCACTTCCTCTTTAGATTACAAACGATCAAATATCAGTTGTCTGCCATGGGAGCAAAGGTGGAGGATGATGTGATGGTAAGGACTGCACTCAATGCAGTCACAAAAGAGTGGGAAACCTTTATCCAAACTGTCTTGGGCAAAGCAGACCTTCCCGACTGGGATAACTTGTGGGCAATCTTACATCAAGAAGAACTTCGTAGATTCACCAAGAATAAGTACAACACAAGATCCTATAAGGTGAAGAAGGAAGATGAAGATGATACATCCTTGGCATCAAAGAGGCAACAAGAGAAGAAGCTTGATCTATCCAAGATCAAGTGGTTCCAGTGCAGCGAACTAGGACATTTCGCCAGCAATTGTCCACAGAAGAAGGACAAGGAAGCTTCTACTTCCAAGGCTGTTGTGGCAGGCGATGGTTCAGAAGACGATGCAGCCATGAGCACTCATGAATCACGAAAGTGGGGCAACATGGATTTGTAGAGCAGCTACAGAGTGGCAGCGAGATCCTTGAGGAGCTCATCTCATAGATCACATCCGAGCTACGAGAGCCTTAAGACAGTAGTGGGACAAGTGGATCAATTGGTGCAAAGTATCATGTATGAATCAGAGGCAGATTTGAAGGCTGAAGGGAGCGGCATAGTGCAGATGCAACAACAACATAGCAGCAACAGCATAGGGGCTAATGTGACTTCAGCAACGCAGAGCAGAGCTGCAGCAGCATGGAGGCTTCAGGAGGACAGCGCAGCGCAGTAGTAGCGTGAGAGATTTCAGCACAAGGGGCTGATGTGACTTCAGTTGTGCAGAGGGGATCTGCTTATGTAGCGTAGAGTTGTAGTTGTGCATCATTCTGCAAATGACAATACAGATCAGCAGCCGATGGAGCTTCAGTGATGAGGATGCAGCCCAACTGACTTGTCTGTCAAAGATTGGGCAAGAGATTCAGTTGTTTATCACAGCAACTAAGGATGCAGTACAACAGATTGAGAGGGAGTTGCAGTACAAATTTAGTAGTGAAGGTGGCAGCGTCATGAGCAGCAGTACAAAATGGAAGTAGCAGCACAGTGATGAAGGGCAGCAGGTCCAACATCAGTGCAGAGACCCACACTAGAGATCAGTGCATAGCTTCGGAGTGAAGCAGAGTTTGTACTAAAGCACACTCCTCGCTAAGAGGGAATGTTGAGTTTTCTTGAGGGATGGGGTAGCATCTGATGTGATATAGCTTCCAAATCTTGTGGAGGGACTAGGGTACATGAGATCTCCAAGACCCAGAAGGGATTTGGGAAATTTTATCCAGTTTGGTAGATAATTAATAATTTTAACTAAGGACCCTAACTCTAACTTAGGAAAAGTAAATTATTAAAGTGGAATGTTGAGTTTTCTTGAGGGATGGGGTAGCATCCGATGTGATCTAGCTTCCAAACCTTGTGGAGGGACTAGGGTACATGAGATCTCCAAGACCCAGAAGGGATTTGGGAAATTTTATCCAGTTTGGCAGATAATTAATAATTTTAACTAAGGACCCTAACTCTAACTTAGGAAAATTAAATTATTAAAGGTTATTAATTAAAACATGTGATGAAATTGTCTTAAGTCACAAGGATCAGGCTTTCTTTTAATCTTAGCCATCGATTCAAGATCTGATCATGGCCATTGGTTTCCCAATGAGAAAAGTATAAAGGAAAGGCTTGGGGTCATTTGGAGGACACACACGGAGACAGAGCACTGGGACTAAGTTGAAGCTCTAGGGCAAGGTTTGCTACGAACTTTCAAAAGTGTTTCAGCTGCAGAGAGGGGTAGTTTAGGCAAAGGGGATGATCTGATCCCAGTGCCTAGAATCAGCGAGAGGAAGAGAGCAGCTTCTAGAGGCAGCGCAGAGAAGAAGAGGCAGCAGCAGCAGAGATTGCAGCAGCTGCACAGCGCAGAGGCAGCTTCAGCTATGCAGGTGCTACGCAGTCCCTCCTAGGGCAACGTTGGGCAGCAGGAGACCCATCTGGGTTACGCAGAGACCCTCAGGGGCAACGTAGGGTCTGCATCACCCATTCTGGGGTTACACAGCCCTCTTCAGACCAGTGCAGAGGTTGAAGAGACTGATGCAGGGGCTTTAGAGGCGGCACTGGGTTTTTTAGAGCCATAATTTAGCTGAGTCTTGTACATCCCGTTTGAGGGTGTCGATTAGTCAACGTTTTGGCTTCAGAACAACAGGCTAGCTGCAGATCTATATTTTTCTCTGTCGGTTTAACCAGTGTGGTGCCCAGATTTGTTGTATTCAGAAAACTACTTAATAATAAACACCCTCCAACAGCTAGAAGACTGGTTTTCCCGCATTGGGTTTTTCCAAGGACTATTGTCTAGAAAATCTTGTGTCACTTTTTCTATTGTGCACGTACTTTTCTGTTTTAGATCTGAATCTATGAAAGTATGTTATGTGTTTACTTCGATGTTAATCTGAAGATTTTAGCATTAATAACTTGCTTAGGTAGGAGAATTATAACCAGTTCTAACAATAGATTTCTGCATAAGTAACATTCAGAAAATTTCACACATTTGTCGTGTTCTTCTCTGCAATATGTGGGACCACATGATCCTTCACCCCATCCATAATCAAGCACTTAGCCTTTGCTTGCACTTCCTCATACTTATTCAACGGAAAACATCGACCAGAATAGCCACAACCTTCTCGGCATAATATTTGATGCGATACTCATCCATGACAGATAGGAGCCTAGCCTTCTAGATGACGAAGTTAGATACACCATCTAACCTGCCCTGATCCCTCAATTCATGAGAGGCCATCTCTGCTCAAAAATGTCGAAATGGATGCTCTTTTCCCTTCTTTTGTTGCTGCTCTTAGCAAGAAACCAAATCTGGGCTTCTTGGCGATAGCAAACCCTCTAGAGAATACGCTCCCCCTGAGCAGTGATTTCCTTCTCGGAAATACTCCACCAAAACTACCGAATCAGCCCTCTCCAATCACTCCGTTGATTGGATCTCAGACTTCTTGGCTAGAAAGTATTTTGAGGAACTATTTCCCCTTACTTTGTCAATCCCTGCTAGACACTGTTTTGCACCGGCAGAAACAATGCCCCACCAGCAACTTCGAAGAACAAAACTGCACTTCCAACCACGACAATCGGCACAACATCACTCCTTCTCGGACTGCGTCACCCTCTTGGGCCTGGGTCAGCCTCTGCGTGAGCTTGACAGGCTCTACATCACCCTTCTGGGTCCTCAACAGCCTTTGCGTGAGTAGACAGGCTTTGCGTCATCCCTACAGGGTCTGCGCTATCCCTCTGGTGTTGCGCTGCCTCTTTCTGGATTTGTGCAGCTTCAACCGCCTTCCTGCAGCAAATGACTTCATCGCTTCGTTGATGCTTCAACTCCCCCTGATCTACAATAGCTCTAATATCATGTGAAAATTTCTGAATCTAAATTACAAAAACCCTGCTTCAGTTTTCTAATTATTTCTCCTACTTCTTTGATTTAATTAACAAGTTATTTTTCTGAAATATTTAGTAAAACATCAAAGCAAACACTACTGCAACCTACACATACATACATATCAAGCACTGAAGAATATAGCCCACATGACAAAGGACACAATAATTTTTGGACAAATGTCCCTTGAAAAATATAATAAAATTGGTGCAACAGCTCTTAGAGGGTTTTATTATTAAGTAGAATTCTGAATACATTCGAGGGCATCAGACATGGTTTCCCTAAACAGAGAAAATCTCGACAGATGAACCTCTATCACTCAAGGACAGAAAATATGGCTAATTCAGCTGAGGCTTCACACCTTCTGGATTTGTTGAAAACGAGCCCTTTCTGGCTCACTGGAACCCTAGCGCTGCCTCGCTCGGCACTGTGTCAGCATTATGGCCCTGTGTAATCCTCTACGCAGCACAGGCTGGCCCTGCGTCACTCTGGTTGAGCCTACGCTGCCTCTGTGTTGCTTTGGCTAGGCCTGCATCACCCTTGTTGGCTCTCTTCGCTACTCTGGTACGGATCTGCCTCTCTGCAAATGTATCTTCGGACTCAGATCTAAAATCCCACTGCTTATCTGCCCCTCCCTGCACTGCAAGCTCACTCGAAAATTCTCAACAAACCGTGCCCTAGAATTTCAACTTAGCTCAAGTGTCGCTACTCTGTGTGTGTTCTCCAACTGACCTCAAGCCTTCCTTTAATAATTTTATTGTTGAACATTCAACGATCGTGATCTAATCTCTAATCGACGATTAATATTAGAAAATACTTGATCCACATCACTTAGAACATTCTCACCCACATGTCTAAATTAATTCACTTTAATTATTTAATTTCCCTAAGTTAGACTTGGGGTCTCCATTAAAATAATTAATATTTTGAATAACTTAGGTTCATGGTGGAATTTCTCCAAACGATTTCTGGGTCTTGGATATCTCATGTGTTCTAGCCCCTGGGGATTCTTCAAGAATTCTCTGACCTAAAGTGTTTTGCAGGTGGATACTTGAGGGTTCAAGCCTTTTGAGGCTAGATATGGGCATAAAGGCTTGAAGAACATTAGTCACAAGGGTGAGAGGCCTACCCGCAACCTCAAGGAGGCCTCTTTCACTAGACACAACCTCACAAGGTCCTGAAACCCTTGGCCAAGGACTTGAGAAAGGCTAGATAAGCCTAACTGCATGCATTGGAGGCTCTAGAATTTCATTTTGCAGTTGTTTTTATCACTAATCCCTTGTGTTTGTAGGTCTAATCACAAGTTCGACAAGGGTTTGAAGTAAATTTCATTGAATATTTGTCATGGATCCATAAAATTTTGAATTTCTGGGCTAATAATTGGTTTTGAAGGGATAATATTCATTTTGGAAGGGGTTTGTGTCCCAACTCAGCCTTCTAGCCCTAGTCGCTAGGCCTAGGGCCTTCATTTCACTTGGTCGTCCAATCTAAGAGGCTCATTGGGTTTAGACACATTTATTTTGAGGGCTGATCCTATAATATTCCGAATAGGAAATAGACAACAATATAAAGCAACATAAACAAATAACTACAGCAAATAGAGTGACATCATGAAAACACTGCAAATATGGAGAAACACTGAGCCATTTTATTATAATCTGAAAGATAACAATAGGTACAAAGGTGATTAGAATGATGGCACCTTGGCTTGCTCAAGGCAAGCTGGAAATACTCTCAGAATCTCCCAATGAATAGTTGTTGTCTCTATGACTACGTAACTCCTGAAACTGCTGCTACTAATGGAATGGAGCTGCTCTTTGGGGTTGTTCCCCTGCTCAGAAAAATATGAAACTTGGAATATAAGCTCTCCTCCAATAACCCGGAAAAACTCAGGAAAGAATCCTGGAATGGCTGAGCCCCGGAATTTGACCTCCCTTGGAAAATCACGCACTCCAGGTGAGTACGTTGGCCCTAAACTGATAGACTGCAAATGATGGCCTCCTCCTACTGCAAAAGATGATTTGTGAAGGGTTGATCCCTTCACAATACTCCCGAGCTGAAATCCCTAATCTCCCTTCTCTCCCGATGCTGCCTCCTCCCAAGACTACGTAATCCCTGAGGGTGACTGCGCTGCCTTAGTGACTGCGTGCTCCTGGCTAAAGAGTGTTGAGTGTTATGCCCTAAAAAACAATGGTGGATCTCCTCAACTGAGCGGGCACTCGAAGTCCCCCGAGGCTGAGGTTGGGATCTCCGCTTGGAGACACCCATGTGCTGAAAACACTTGCAGACTTCGCTAAACAGCAAAAGCGTGCTCAATGTTTGAAGAGAAAAAAATAAGAAGATGCATAATAGAATGATTGAATGGTGAGCCTCCTCTCCCTTATATGCTTGAGATCCTAGCTCTCCCGGGTGCCCCACTAAATTGTGTTGTCCCTCCTTGCCCACGTTGACCTTGCCACTGCGTTGTCCTAGCCCACGTTGCCACTGTGCTGCTTGGCCGACTCTGCCTCCACACTACCCCATCCCTGCGTCGTTACTTGGCTCTCCTAGGCCCCACGCTGCCAACTAAATTTCCCTGAGTGACTTTAGGGAATTATTATCTCCTAAGTGTGTGTTATGGGTCCCATCACCCCTTATATTGATTAACATTAGAAAGGAAAAATCTGAACAAAATCAATATTGCCAATTAGCTGCTGCTAATTGGGAATATTACAACCCTCCCCGCCAAAATGTTTTTTGTCCTCAAGCAACTGCAAAGACGAATGCTGCAAAATATTCTCACTCTCCCAAGTGGCATCCTCATCCGGCAAATTCCTCCACCTCACCAAGTACTCCCTAACTGTCCTGCTCTGTAGTTGTCTCTCCCTTGTGTCTATGATGACTTTTGGCTATAACACCAAATGCCCCTCATCATTTGTAGGTGGAAGCTCCTTTGTTGCAGTCACCTGTTGCCCCAATGGATTTTTTAGGCATGATACATGGAAAATGTTATGGATCCTGCTACCTGTGGGTAGCTCCAACTCATACGCAACCTCTCCTATCCTGCGGATCACCCTTTAGGGCCCATAGAAGCAGGGCTTGAGCTTCTCGGCCCCCTTTTGTTTCAACGTGGACTGCCAGTATGGTTGAAGTCATAGGTAGACCAAATCCCCTACCTCAAACTGCCTCTCTACCCGTCCTTTGTCGGCATACAGCTTCTGTTGGTTTTGTATTGTGGCTAAGTTATCCTTAAGAGCAGGGAGTATATCATGACTCTCTTGGACCCAATCCTTGGCCCTAGGGGCCTTGCTAGCTCCAAACATAACGTCAGCAAAAGTCAGAGCATGATATCCATACAAAGCATAAAACGGAGACATACCGATATACATGTGGAAAGTGGTGTTGTAGCAGTATTCTCCCAAATGCAGCCAACACAGCCATGCCTTCTGCTGCTCTGTGACATAGTTTCACAAGTAGCCTTCCAGCCACTTGTTCACTATCTTTGTCTGTCTGTCCGTCTGAGGGAGATAGCTGGTACTCGGAGTCAACTCTTTACCCACCAAACGAAAGAACTCCTGCCAGAACCTGCCCATGAAACGGTTGTCTCTGTCACTGACTATGGTCTTCGGAAGTCCATGCAATCTGGAAATATCTCGGAAGAACAGCTCTGCCACCTGTGCAACTGTGTACCGTGCGGATATGGAGAAAAAGAGCGCATACCTTGTCAATGTTGACCACTGGAGTGGCACTTGATGATAATGAGAAGACTCCATGCCCAAGGATGAACTAGAAGACATTTGTACCATCAGATATCATCAGATATCATCAGTTCAACAGAGTTTTTAAACTCTACTTCTACTTCTTATCATTTTCTCTTGTACCTAGATTCCACGCCCTACAGGGAATTGTAATAAGTGATGCTAGTAATGATGAGTTTTAAGTCAGTATTGAGTCTGTAACAGACCTAGGTAGCCTAGGACCTTGCTAACAAGTGAGTATTACTCTAGGAGGTTTTTTTACTTGGTTAATTATCATCTCCCTACTAGGAGTTAATAATTAATTGAGTTTTTTCCTTCAATTTTACCCCAAAGCCAGAGTACGGCTTGATGGTGAGGCCTTGGGTGACTCCTGTGTCTAGAGTCAATGTATATCACCATACTAGATCACACAAAAAATTTCGTGGAATTTGGTTAGGTCTAGGTAGTGATTTTTTAATTTTTTAGATTTTCCGCAAGTCAAAAATTGCAATAAAAATTGTAATTGAATTGTAATAAGTGTTGTCTAGAGAAGTTGTATGGGATATGAGTAATCAAAATTACACCTCTCACGCTCAGCTTTCTACTATGACACACTTTTAGGAGTTAAAAATGTGTTTTGAACCCTCAAAACCCACTTTTCCTAAGTTTAGTGGGAATCTGGCAATTAATTAAGCCAGAAATTAAATAAATGGAGAAAAATAAATATCCACACATATTAAATGAGGTGAAAATGAGGTGGAAACTTATGGAAGAGTTAAAATGAAATCCCAAGGTGATATGGACTCCTAAAATCAAGGAAAAGACATGTGCTCAAATAAAATTGAATTTCTGGCATTAAATGAGAGTTGCTTACTTGGAAATTCAAATTTGTGAAGTTAGTGCATATTTGGGAGGATTTGGGAGAATATTTGGTGGAGATTTTTGTGGGAAATTGTCCCCACATGGGTTACCAACCATATACATATGTCATTCCATCATAAAATTCGAATTTGGCACATAAGGGAAGAAGAAAATGATGTCCACTTGCCAGAATTCGATTTTTACACTTGGCATCGGAGCTCCACTTACCAAATTCGAATTTGCCTTGAGATCTCCTCCCTCTCACCACTTGGCATATGGTTCTTCATTGGGATTTCCTCCCAACTTTCTATATAATGGAGCTATGGGCTCTCATATTGTAATTTTTGTTTATTAGCTATTGTGCTTGCGGAAGCGCTGCTGCCTTGTACACTTTCAGAAATATCAATAAAGACTTTGAGGTTTCATTCATGAGGTGTTCCTCCTTTTGGAGTGTGATGAATTGTTGATCATTGGTATAATTCCTTTTACTCATGTTTTGATCTAATTTTTTTCCATATGTTATTGTAGATTTGTTAATGTAGAGCTATCTTACATTGACATTTGATTTAGGAGTATGCTCTAGGTATAGAATGCTCTAGTTGGTTTCAAATAAATCTCTAGAGTTTCTTATCATTGTTTATTGCCAGATCTATATGGAACTAATTCTTGATTGAATTTTTGTAGAGGGAACATCTTGTTGGGATCAAAGAATCAAGTGTTGGAGGAAGTCTTTGGAGAGACCAACCCACTATTGATACATTCTCAAATGAACTCTCATTTGTTCTTTGAACCTTCATAGTCTTATCTTACAAAGTGGTTTTGCAGGGGTTTTGAGACATAGCTTGTATACAAGCCGAATACTTCTAAATTTAAATATCTTTTAAAACATTATACATCATTTCTTTCATTTGCTATCTAAGTGCTTGAAGATGACTAAGAAAAGAGGAGAGTTTACTCGAACTCTTTGGCTTAGCCCTTTGTAAATTGTTGTGCAATATTTTGTAATTTTATCTATCTAATATTTGATTGGTTTTGTAGCCCTCTTTCGAATTTTTCCTTGTGACAGCATGAGTGGACAACTACAAGAAATTACTAACAAGTTGTTGCAAGAACTTTGGGTTGAATTTCAAATGAGGAAGATAACCTTGTAATATTCTCATTTTTGGTATCACCCATGACAGGGCTAGGAGGGACTTCCAAAGTTAGGAGCAGACAGGTCACATGTACAGATTGGTGCTATCAGTGTGCTCAGGAGCTTTTCGGAGGAGTTTTGAGGATTTTTTATGGTGTTCGGAGGAATTTTCTTGATATACTCCATCATCCGAGCAGTTTGGCTTTCGTTTCGATGCATTCCGATAACTTTCGGAATTTTGAGTTATTTATGGGCTTAACTCAGCTGATTATGCTCAAGGTGGCATTCCGGGAGGAATACACGATGGAACACCTTAGTGTAATAAATCATTGGAATCGGGACAAGGAGACCTACACGATGGGATAGTTAGACACAAATTTCAGTGACCAGAGGAGGCGTGGTAGCCAATTTACCCTTTTCTGCATTAAAAAAGGAATATTTTAATAAAAGGAAAAAGTGCTCCATGAATAAAATAATAATAAAATAATGCTCTAGAAGGCTCCAAGGGATCTATAAAAGAAAGGGAGGAGGCCATTGGGAGATATCTTTGGAGTAGATCATTTTGTTGTGTATGAGAGGTTTGAGAACGTGGATTCTCTACTTCAGCCGTAGCCCCAGGACGGAAACCCTCGGGTGAGTTGTGAGTGTTGGACGGAAACCCAACTCTCTTTGAGGAGACTTCATTCAGAAGTTTCACAGAGCTTCAATGATATTGGAGTGAGGATCATTCAGATCTTCAATGGGAGCTTCATTGGATTTAGTGGTAGCTGTTGCTGGAGGGAGAGGGCAGCAGTCAGTTTTGGAGGCCATTGCCATGTAGCAGTGCAACAGATTTTCTTGAGGCCAGTTGTATTTCATTTATCTCCTCTATCTTTTATTTCAGCTTGTAACCCCAGTGATAATATAATAAAGCTGAGTTATATTCCTGTATTACGGTGTTATGGATTTGCATGTACTTGTATGTTTAATTTTACATGGCAATCTTCTGTAAGTAAAAGTTGATTTTGCGGCATTTTGTGGAGTTTATTTATTTATCTACATTTTTAGTAAAAATATCCCATCCGGGATATTACAGTGGTATCAAAGGTGGTGATCTTGCCAGCCTGAGGGTCTATTGCTGAACATAGATTTGTGGATTGCTTTCAAAGGTGCCGAAGGAGAACAGGTTGGAATAATATTGTATTTCAGGTGAACTGAAGTTTAATTCTTAATTGTCAGAAGATCATTAAAGATCGAATCTACATATTTCTGTTGGGTTATTTGAAGGCCAAGGACTTGAACGAAGAGGGTAGAGATGGCCAGTGGACGGCAAATCGAAGGGAATTTCAGAGAGCGTGGGCCAAGTCATGATGGTGTGGCATTTATAATGAGAGCCGCATATATTGAAAGGAAAAAGAAAAAAAAAAGGGAAAATTCGTGTAATATTCCCAATTAGCCTTGCTAATTGGAATATTGCATTTTTGCTTTATTTTGCCGCTTTAGATAGAAATAATAAATAAAGTGAGAAATAAGAGGGGTCACCTCACTTTAGTCACCTCACTTTATAATAAAGTGTTCTATTTCCTAGTAGATTAACGTTGTAACTTAGAGAGGGGGCCTTGGGGGTCCACGGATATGATGGGGGAGGCAAAATGCCAACCCAAGGTAAACTGCGTGCATCCGTGATGAGTTAAGTTTTGGAGGGAGTTTGATGTTATAAAAGGAGAGGCTCTCACCTCATTTGATCATTCATGATTTGATATTCTTATTGATAGCTAGACTTTTGTCTCGTTTTCAAAGACGCCGGCTGTTTAGTTTGCCTCACAAAGATCGTTTAGTGCACGAGTGTCTCCCGGCCGGAGATCTCACCCTTAGCCTCGGACTTCGAGCCGCCGTGCTGTTTACCCTTAGCTTCGGGGGACTTCGAGTGCCCGCCCTAGTAAGGTTTGTTCTGAGTACACTTTTCAGTTCCAGTAGCAGAGCAGCAGCAGTTTCTGAAGCAAATCTGAGGAGGAGAAGCCCTCTAGTGGCTGCGCAGTTCATTGAGGAGAGGGCGCTGTCTCATCCAGAGAGAGGACGCAGTTCTATTCAGGAGGGTGAGGACGCTGTCCTAGGAAGGACGCAGTCCAGTTCTGGCAAGGGAGAACGCTGTCCAGTGAGGAGGAGGACGCTGTCAAGTCTGGAAGGGAGGACGCTGTCCATTCCTGAAGGGAAGGGTTGCAGATCTGAAGGCCTATTGTTAGATCCAATCTTGAAAAGGGTAGATCTGAGCAGCCACTTGCAGATCCAGTCTTGTATCTTGCAGATCTGGAGGTTTAGCCCTAGATCCATCTTGGGGAGTTGCAGATCTGAGGAAATATTGGCAGATCTAGTCCAGATCTGAAGGGTTAACATCAGATCCAGCCCTAGAGGCTGTAGATCTGAAGAGATATTGTTAGATCTAGCACAGATCTGAAGGTTTGGTGGCAGATCTGATAGGGGAGGACGCAGATCAGGAAGGGAAGGACGCAGATCTGGTTTGGAGGCTTCAGATCTGTCAGATCTGAGTATTCAGGAGCAGATCCACTTGGTAGGACGCCGATCTGATGAGCAGATTTGGGAGAGGCAGGCTCAACAGCGTTTTCTAGCCTTCAGAGGCTGATCTATTTGTCTGGAGGATTTGGTGACTGGTGCTCTATCCGCTCGCGCCATTCACCAGCGCAGACAACAAGTGCTCTCCGAAGTTTGGTGGCTGAGATCAGCAACCTACTGGCCAAACCTGAAGATTGGTAGCTTCATCTTCGCTCAGGAGGCCTAGGACGCCGTCCCGTTGCACGATTTTCGTTGAGAGGGTCTCCACTTGCCTAGGGCAAGGACAGGTGCACCTACTCCGACGGCTGTACCCCCCCTCATGTACCCCTCTCGATTAACAAAATGGCCTCGCCTTTTCTGGTATTCCATGTGTTATGATTCAGTGATCTGGTTCAGTATTATATTTCCTATATCTGTATTGGTGTATTTCTGTTTATTGCTGGTTATTCCCCTTTGGGGATATTACAGTGGCTGATCTATTTGTCTGGAGGATTTGGTGACTGGTGCTCTATCTGTTTCTGCGCTGTCACTAGCAGAGACAGCGTTTTTCACTGTGGAGGGTTTGCAGTTGGAGATCAGCAAATTTATCAGTCTTCAGCCCCAGTACCAGCGCAGTTCATCTTCAGCTTGCAGAGCAGCTAGGACGCTGTCCTTGTTGCAGCCATTTTCAAGTTGAGAGGGTCTCCACTTGCCTAGGGCAAGGATAGGTGCACTTACTCTGATTTATTGTACTCCTCTCTATGTACTTTCTGATTAATAAAATGGCTCAGATTTTGGTTACATGTGTCATGATTCAGTGATCTGGTTCAGTTTATATCTGTATTAGTGCATTTCTGTTTATTACTGGTTATATCCCTTTGGGGATATTACAGTGGTATCAGAGCTTAGATCTGGCTCAGCCTGTGGTGCTAGCACTCTATGGCACCTAGGGGTCACCCCACTCTCCTTGGAGGAGGTGATTCTGATTCAGAAGACGAACGGAGGAATCCAATGGAGGCTATGTTGGCAAGATTGGCTGAAAAGTTGAGTGAGAAGATGGATGCAAAGATGGATGCATTCATGCAGGAGGTAACCAGGAAGGTTGCAGGGGGAACGCAGAAAGAACCCCCTAGGGTCTCTCAGGTAGGGGAAGGATCGGGAACATCTAGTTGCATACCAGATGCTATACCCATTGTGACAGCGCAGAAGGCCGATTCCATGGACACGCGACCTACCATGCCTACTTTCCCGGTAGAGGAAGTGGAGCAAACGGCATCAAGAGATGAGGGTCTCGATCTTCATGCAGTTTGGTTTGCAGATTGGCGAAGCATGGGACAGGAATTCATGGATGCTCTCCCTTTCAATCAATATCTGCAGTTCCGAAGCGGCGGTAAACCTCATGATCGAAATAAGGGACGGGGTTCCCACCGTGATAGTAACCGTGCAGCCAGCAAATTTCATTTGCCGATGTTTGATGGGTCACCAAAGACCACAGCCAGGTCTTGGGTGGAGAAACTAGACCTCTATTTTCAGCTTAACCAGATGCCAGAGAGGGAGGCCATTAAGATGGCTGCATTACATCTAGAGGGAGAGGCCCAGAACTGGTGGTTTCACGGGTTGACAACACTGGGGCATTCCACAGTGACTACATATGCTGAGTTCACCAGGAGGGTGGTGAAATGTTTTGACCAGAAGGACCCGGATCAGCCTTTCCTCGAACTGACTAAGCTCAAACAGACAGGTAGTGCAGAGGCATACATCTCATACTTTTTGAGGGTATCAGTGATGGTACCTGACATATCAGCAGCTCGGTTGATCACGATGTTTGTAGAGGGGCTGTCAGAACCACTTCGTGGTCTAGTCCGGTCGAACAAACCGGCTACACTTCAGGATGCTATCAGTAGGGCACGTGACCTACAAGATGTCTTGCCTAGGACTCGGCCACCTTATCCCCAGAGACAAGCTTTCCAGCCTAAGGGTAAGGACACGAGGATTCCGCCTCCCAAGGCGAATCCCGGACGAGGACAGTATGATGATGAGGCTAGGAGAGAGCTGAGACGGAAGCGATTATGCTTCACCTGCCAGGAGCCGTGGGCACCAGGACACAAGTGCACAGCAGGGAAGGCACATTTCATAGAGGTCTTCTCCGAGGGCAGTGGAGAAGAGGATGAGTTGGATGACGAGGAGGCAGGAGAATGTTATGCAGCGCAGAGTACCTTACCACCTCCACCACCCGATGCAGGAGAGGCATCATTCGCACCTACTGGGGGAGCTCTAGCAGCATTACGAGGAGTCCCCAAGTATCTGACATTGCGCGTACGGGGGACAGTGCGGGGACAGCGTGTCTCAGTTCTAGTTGACAGTGGGGCCACCCACAATTTCATCGATGCCCAGATGGTCGCACGGAGAGGCATACCCACGGAGAGCTTTGATGGGTTTTCGGTTTTGGTTCCCGGAGATCAGACCATGGCTTGTGCTCGATATGTACCAGAGTTATCAGTGACGATGGGCACCTATACTTTGACTGATCACTTCTTTGTGGTGGACATTCCGGACACCAATGTGATATTGGGAGTGCAGTGGCTTATCACTCTGGGGAAGGTCACAACAGATTGGAAGGCCTTGGAAATGGAGTGGGATGATCCCAAGACAGGGAGGCATGAGAAGATCCGAGGACAGAACACATATCCGCCCCAGACAGTATCGGCACACAGCATGGATGCAACCTTCCGCAGGGGAGACATAGAGTGGGCAGTCGAGTTGCGGGCTTCAGAGATAGTAGATACGGGTAGGGCGGTGCACCCTGATCTACAGACTCTTCTCGACAGGTATGCAGTAGTTTTTGGAGACATTCCACCAGGACAGCCACCAGATCGGGGGTTTGAGCACACAATCGAGTTGGAGCAGGGCATACAGGCAGTGATCACCACACCGTATAGGCATCCCAAAGCCTATCGGGATGAGATAGAGCGGGCCATTCAGGAGCTGCTGGCCCTTGGGCACATTCGACCCAGCACCAGTCCTTTCGCTTCCTCAGTGGTGCTGGTGAAGAAGAAGGATGGCACATTGCGCATGTGCATTGATTACAGGGCTTTGAACAAAAAGACGCTGAAGAACAGGTACCCCATTCCCAGGATCGATGAGCTGATGGATGAGTTGAGAGGAGCACGGTTCTTCTCTAAGATTGATTTGAGGTCCGGGTACCATCAGATACGCATGAGGGAACAGGACATTCCCAAGACTGCTTTCAGGTGTCACTATGGACACTTTGAGTTTCTGGTCATGCCATTTGGGCTGACCAATGCACCTGCCACTTTTCAGTCTTGCATGAACCATATCTTCAGGGATCATCTGAGGAAGTTCGTGCTGGTTTTCTTTGATGATATACTCATATACAGCAGGACCTGGGAGGAGCACCTCCAGCACATCGAGACAGTCTTGCGCATTCTGGAGGAGCAACAGTTCTTTGCCAAACTCTCCAAGTGTGAGTTTGGATTGACAGAGATGTTGTATTTGGGGCACATCATAGGAGTGGACGGAGTGAGAGTCCATGACGAGAAGATCCGGGCTATCAGGGACTGGCCAGAGCCGCGGAATGTGACAGAGCTTAGAGGGTTCATTGGTATCTGTACTTACTATAGGAAGTTCGTCAAGGGCTTCTCACAGCTTGCTGCACCCCTCACAGAGCTGACGAGGAAGGGGGCATTCAGCTGGACGGATACCGCCCAGAGAGCTTTTGATCGGCTCAAGGAGGTGATGAGTAGTTGTCCGGTGCTGGCATTGCCCGATTTTACTCAACCCCTTATCCTAGAGTGTGATGCATCAGGGGAAGGGATTGGAGCAGTTTTGATGCAGGAAGGTCATCCGATTGCATTTGAGAGCCGGAAGCTCCTTCCACATGAGAGACTTTATCCCATCTATGATAAGGAGATGTTGGCCATCATGCATGCATTGGCCAAATTCCGGCAGTATTTGGTAGGCGGCAGATTCAGAGTCAGGACAGATCATAACAGCCTGAAGTACTTTCTGGAGCAGAAGCAGTTACAGGAGAGGCAGCAGAAGTGGATCAGCAAGATCCAGGCTTACGACTTTGACATAGAGTATGTCAAAGGGAAAAACAACGTGGTAGCAGATGCCCTTTCCCGTAGACCAGCCACGTTATCCCTCATGAGCTTGGACGCTGATTGGAAGGCTCGACTACTGGTTGAGTATTCCAAGGATAGATTTGCATGTGAGGTGCTGAATGGAAAGGTAGCAGATAGCAGATACAGGGTGGCAGATGAGGTCATCTATTACAGGGATCGGATCTTCTTGACTGAGGGGTCTCAGCTCAAGGAGAAGATACTCCATGCCTCTCATGATTCACCATTGGCGGGCCATCAAGGGTTCACCAAGATGTACAGGGCCATCCGGGAGAGATTTGCATGGAAGGGCCTCAAGGAGGACGTACTCCAGCATGTTCGGGAGTGTGAGGTTTGCCAGCGGAACAAAGGGGAGATGAACCATCCCGCAGGGTTGTTGCAGCCGCTTCCCATTCCAGAGGGAAAGTGGGAGAGTGTTTCGATGGACTTCATCACGGGTTTGCCCACAGTGCAGGGAAAGGACTGCATCTTCGTGGTAGTTGACCGGCTAACGAAGTATGCTCACTTCTTCGCCATTTCGGCACACTACACGGCAGCACAGGTGGCAGAGTTGTTTTTCCGGGAGGTTTTCAGATTGCATGGTCTACCCAAGACCATGGTTAGTGACAGGGACAGCCGCTTTATGGGTGGATTTTGGCAGGAGCTCTTTCGACTAGTAGGGACTGAGTTGACACCGAGCACCAGCTATCATCCCCAGACGGACCGGCAGACAGAGATAGTTAACAAGTGGCTGGAGGGCTACTTGCGTAACTACGTCAGTGGGCAGCAGCGAGCGTGGCTGAAATGGCTACATCTGGGCGAGTACTGCTACAACACAACCCATCATATGTCTATCGGTATGACACCTTTTTATGCATTGTATGGATATCATTCCTTATCTTTTGTGGATGTGATGTTTGGGGTTAGCAGGGCTCCGCGAGCCAAACTATGGATCCAAGAGAGCCAAGACATCCTTCTGACTCTCAAGGACAACATAGCCACCGCACAAAATCAGCAGAAATTATATGCAGACAGGGGCCGAGTGGAGAGACACTTTGAGGTAGGGGATTTGGTCTACCTACGGTTACAGCCATACCGCCAGTCTTCACTCAAACAGAAGGGAGCAGAGAAGCTTAAGCCTCGCTTTTATGGACCATACAGGGTGATTCGTAGGATCGGACAGGTTGCATATGAGTTGGAGCTGCCCCAAGGCAGCCGGATTCATAACATTTTCCATGTATCATGCCTGAAGAAGGCACTGGGCCAGCATGTGACAGTCACCGGGGAGCTACCTCCGACAGATGATGAGGGGCACTTGGTATTACAGCCAGAGGCCATTATTGACACCAGGGAGAGACAGCTGCGGAGCAGGAGGATCAGAGAGTTCTTGGTTAGATGGAAGAATCTGCTAGATGAGGATGCCACTTGGGAAGATGAGAAGATCTTACAGCATCCCTCACTCCAGTTGCTTGAGGACAAGCAACGTTTTGCCGGGGGAGACTGTAATATTCCCAATTAGCCTTGCTAATTGGAATATTGCATTTTTGCTTTATTTTTCCGCTTTAGATAGAAATAATAAATAAAGTGAGAAATAAGAGGGGTCACCTCACTTTAGTCACCTCACTTTATAATAAAGTGTTCTTTTTCCTAGTAGATTGACGTTGTAACTTAGAGATGGGGCCTTGGGGGTCCACGTGGATATGATGGGGGAGGCATCAGGCTAACCCAAGGTAAACTGCGCAGATCCAGGGAGAGTTAAGTTTTGGAGGGAGTTTGATGTTATAAAAGGAGAGGCTCTCACCTCATTTGATCATTCAGGATTTGATATTATTATTGATAGCTGGACTTCTGTCTGCTTCAGCACGCCGGTTGTTTGCCTGGCTCGTTAAAGATCGTTAGTGGACGAGTGTCTCCTGGCCGTAGATCTCACCTTAGCCTCTGGGACTTCAGTGCCGGCCTGTGGGTTTTCTTCGTTTCACCCTTAGCTTCTCGGGGACTTCGAGTGCCCGCCTAAAGGTTTGTTCGAGTACACTTTTCAGCCTAAAGAGTGCAGCAGCAGCTTTCGAAGCTATAAACTGAGGAGGAGAAGCCCTCTAGTAGCTGCGCAGTTCATTGAGGAGAGGACGCTGTCTCATCCAGAGAGGGGACGCAGTTTTATTCGGGAGGGTGAGGACGCTGTCCTAGGAAGGACGCAGTCCAGTTCTGGCAAGGGAGAACGCTGTCCAGTGAGGAGGAGGACGCTGTCAAGTCTGGAAGGGAGGACGCTGTCCATTTCTGAAGGGAAGGGTTGCAGATCTGAAGGCCTATTGTTAGATCCAATCTTGGAAAGGGTAGATCTGAGCAGCCACTTGCAGATCCAGCCTTGTATCTTGCAGATCTGGAGGTTTAGCCCTAGATCCATCTTGGGGAGTTGCAGATCTGAGGAAATATTGGCAGATCTAGTCCGACTGGCAGTTAACATCGCATCCACTCTAGAGGTCAAATTCAAGAGATATTGTCGATCAACATTCTAGCATAGATCTCAAGGTTTGGTGGCGATCTCGATAGGGGAGGACGTGCATCGTGAAGGGAAGGACGCAAACTGTTTGAGGCTTCAGACTGCCGGGGACTGAAAGTGTTCAGGGAGCGTGCATCCACTCTGTAGGACGCCGACCCGATGATCGACTTGGGAGAGGCAAAGCTCAACAGCCGCTTTCTAGCTCTCGTAGGTCGATCTATTTGTCCTGAGGATTTGGTGACCGGTGCTCTATCTGTTTCTGCGCTGTCACTAGCAGAGACAGCGTTTTTCATTGTGGAGGGTTTGCAGTTGGAGAGCAGCAGATTTATCAGTCTTCAGCCCCAGTACCAGCGCAGTTCATCTTCAGCTTGCAGAGCAGCTAGGACGCTGTCCTTGTTGCAGCCATTTTCTGTTGAGAGGGTCTCCACTTGCCTAGGGCAAGTATAGGTGCACTTACTCTGATTTATTGTACTCCTCTCTATGTACTTTCTGATTAATAAAATGGCTCAGTTTCTGGTATTCCATGTGCTATGATTCAGTGATCTGGTTCAGTATTATATTCTCTATATCTGTATTGGTGTATTTCTGTTTATTACTGGTTATTCCCCTTTGGGGATATTACAATTCGGGCCCAGCATAGTTTCCACCTCATCGTAGCATGGAAGACAGAGTTGCCTCTGGTAATTTAAGCGTGAACACCATTTGAAAATCTAGGGGTAAAATTAATGGCTGAATTGGCCGAAATTCGCTTTATCAATGATCCAGG
The DNA here is from genome assembly GCA_034641835.2 of Pinus albicaulis. Classification (NCBI taxonomy): domain Eukaryota; kingdom Viridiplantae; phylum Streptophyta; class Pinopsida; order Pinales; family Pinaceae; genus Pinus; species Pinus albicaulis. The sequence continues at coordinate 120,117 of JAXQQM020074799.1, forward strand.
TGGATATTGGTGGTCACCTGCCTATTCCACTTGGGGCTCCACCATTGTCTATTTCAGTTTTTCAGTTTCGGCACAGTTTACTATTTTTAGCAGTTTTTCGGGTCCTAAACTTCCGGAGCCGTTTTGAGGACCTAAACGATGTTTTTTGGGAAAACGGAGAGCAACATGGGTCCATGGACCCATGTTGCTCGTTCCAAATTTGTAGTCCTCGGATAGATCTTTCTAACGAGGTATGGTACGTGTCAAACGGAGATCGTATGCCAAAGTTACGCCCCTGGGAAGTTGAAACACCAATTTACCCAAACGGGGCCCATAGTTTTGGCGCTTCATCTCCTAGGGTTAGGGTTTTGGCTGTTTAGGATTTCCCATTGTTTCTAAATGATAAACAGGCCCTCGAGCCTCATTGTAACTCAGTTCAGAGGCCTGTAGCCGCCACATCTCTTCTCAGAGATAGCTACCAGCGCCCTAGCTAGTTTTATTTCCATTCTGTCTGTAAGCAAATTTCAGTTCTTTGATATTAATGAAATGAAGTGTTATTTCCGCTGCATCTCTGTATTTATGTTTATATGTTTATTCTGTTGCATTCCTGCATAAATTGGGATCAATGGTATCAAAGCGGGTCCGTTTTTTTCGATCCTTCTTTGTAGCTGTCCCCAACGAGGCTCCTGGGTATAAGGAGTCAGCCCGATCCGGTGGAACCTTTGCAAGATCAGCCCCGCAAACCTCGACTGACGCCTGTGGGGGACGAAAGGAAAGATGAGGAGCAGGAGATCCCGTCCGAATATTGCTCGAGGAGGCCCTCGAAAGACAGAGGAACGTGATGATGGATAACTTTGCTCAGATCCTTCAACGGCTACCCACCGGCAGTGCATCTGCATCCAGCAACCACTCTGGAGGCGCGACTCCTTTTAAGGTACAAGTAAATTTTGACATTCCCATACTTGAGGGTCAAATAGACGCAGATGTCGTAGATAGATGGTTGAATATGTTAGAAGGATATTTCTCGGTTCATGACTTTTTAGACTGGGAAAAGATTATTTTTGCACTCCTCAAAGCTACCCCGCATGTTAAGGACTGGTGGGAAACGTATTGTGAGAACAAGGACCAGATAGAACCCTCTCTGTTCTCGGCTGTACCAACTTGGAATTCTTTCCGAGACGCCGTCAAGGAACAGTACTATCCCGTGGGGAGCTATGGGGACAAGTACATACAATGGACCACGCTGCGACAACAAAGGGATCAAGATGTGCATGAGCTGACGAATCTGTTCCATACCCTGCGCACCATGTTGGGTATCAAAGATTCAGAGAAACACCTGGTGCTAAAGTATCGTAGTTGTCTGCACAAATACATGCAGGAGGAAATGGAGTTCCTCGACATCTCCTCGCTTGGTATGGCATACCAGTATGCTGCCAAGATTGAGCAGAAATTCAAACAGAAGAAGCGAGACTTTGGATCTACGAATCAAAAGAAAAGGAAAGGTGCTCCCAAACCACAAAACAAAGGACAGAGCCAAGGCATGGCGAATTAAGACAACCTATCGAAGCCACAAGCAAATAAAAACACCGCAAAGCCAAAGAAGGTCACGGGAAAGTGGTGTGAGTTCCATAAGAGCTCCACTCACAACACAAGTGAGTGTCGGGCCAAGCAGTCGCTAGTGGCCGAGATGAGGGCTTCTGAGTCAGATGCATGCTCTGACTCCGAATCAAAACCTGAAAAGGTGAATGAAAAAGGGAAACAGATTATTGATGAAGAGCCCAACGCCACTGTTGCCACTGCAAAGATCCAAAAGGAGGAACCGGAAGATCCAGAGGAGGAGGAACGTCTCTTCCACTCCCAGATGTGGGTAAAGGGCTCCCCGGTACAGTTCATTGTCGACAATGGGAGCCAAAAGAACCTCATTTCAGCAAACACCGTGAAGCGGTTGGGCTTGCTGACCACAGCTCACCCACATCCATACACCATCGGGTGGCTTCACCAAGGACGAGATCTCCGCGTCAGCCGGCAGTGTCGCCTTCCCTATAGCATCAAGCCCTTCACGGATGAGGTATTATGTGACGTTGTTCCTATTGATGTTTCTGATGTATTATTAGGACAACCATACTTGTGGAAGCATCATGCTGTGTATGAGTCTCGGCCTCGTGCTGTTATTGTTACTTTGGGAAATAAGTTGTACAGGATACCAGAGGTACCACCTCTTGCCGCTATCTCTTTGGTTACTGCAAAACAATGCAGTAAGCTCATTTCCCAAACCAGGAAATTCGTTTTCCTGATGATCCGCCCCCAGGGCAAGAAGAAGACTGTGGCCACGACCTCCAGACAGGGCTCCTCTGCACAACAACAACAAATGGATAAGGCTGTGGAGGAGTACGGGGACATATTCACCTCACCCACAGGAGTTCCTCTGCACTGTCAGGTCAAGCACCCGATTGATCTGACCCCCGGTGCGCCGCTACCTAATGGACCGATCTATCGGCGCTCTGTTCTGGAGAATGATGAAATCAAGAGTGCGCATTCAGAGCCGCGCAAGGTCACACGCACTGCCCATCGCCCCCGTGGAGCCCGATCAGCCATGCCGCAAGAAGGATGGGACGTGGAGACTCAGATAATTGTCATCATCACATCATCGTCCGGAATAGGTACCTAATCCCACGGATTGATGACCTTCTGGACCAACTCCAAGGTGCAAAATATTTCAGTAAGATCGACCTGAAGTCTGGGTATCACCAGGTACCAATTGAACCCTCTGATGTGTGGAAGACTGCCTTCAAAGCCAAGGAAGGCCTTTTTGAATGGCTGGTCATGCCTTTCGGGCTGACGAATGCTCCCGCAACCTTCATGAGGATGATGGACGACATCTTGCAGCCATTCACCAACTCATTTGTAGTGGTGTACTTGGATGACATTCTGATCTTCAGCAAGACTTGGGAAGAGCACCTTCACCACATCTGACAGGTCCTCCAAACACTGCGGCAACACAAGTTGTGTGCCAATTTGGAGAAGTGCACGTTTGGCATGACCCAGGTTCAGTATCTGGGATACATTATTGATGAAAGGGGGTGCATGTGGATCCAGCCAAGATCCAAGTCATTCGGGATTGGCCAGCCCCAACCACTATAACAGAGCTTCGCAGCTTTTTGGGTCTTGCTAATTTCTACCGGAGGTTCGTGTTGGGATTCTCTCATATCACTTGGCCCTTGAGTCAAGTCACCAAGGGAGGAGCGAGAGCAAAAAATTTTTGGTCGGAACCTCAACAGAAGGCGTTCACAGAACTAAAAAACCGCCTCTGTTCTGCCCCAGTGCTCACTTTACCAGACTTGCAACAGCCATTTGAGATCGAGACAGATGCCTCTGACTATGCTATTGGGGAAGTTCTTACTCAACAGGGACATCCAGTGGCATTTCATAGTGAGACATTGTCTGACACAGTTCGCAAGTACCCCACATATGACAAAGAAATGTACTCCATTGTGCAAGCTTGTCGACAATGGAAGCATTACATTTTTGGGAAGGAAACAATCATCCACACAGACCACAGGCCCCTGCAGTTCATACAGACACAAGGGAAATTGCAGAATGATCGCCATCAGAAGTGGTCTACATATCTGCAACAGTTTCATTTGAACATCAAGTATAAGAATGGTAGCACTAATCATGTTGTAGACTGCCTCAGCTGACCACCGATCATGGCGCTCACCACCGTGCTCAACTCTTGTGGGCACGAGACTTCTGATTGGCCGCTTCTCTATGAGAGTGACCCAGAATTCGGCCAAACTTACAAGGCACTCTTGGGGGGTACGCAAGTTCCAAATTTTCACCTCCAAGATTCACTTTTATGTCACATGGGACACCTTTGTGTTCCTTCAAGCGAGCGTGCCAAGATGATATGGGAAGCACACTACAGTCGAGTCGCTGGGCATTTCGGGGTCGAGAAAATAGTAGCAATCCTGCAGAAGTATTTCTATTGGCCAAACCTTCGAAAGGATGTCGAGAAGCACATCAGATCCTGCACTGCTTGTGCCATTTCCAAACCGACCATCAAGAAGCAAGGCCTATATACTCCTCTACCTACCCCTAGTCGACCTTGGGAATCCATCTCCATGGATTACATGTCGGGCCTGCCTTCTACTAAGGATGGAAATGACTGTATTTTTGTGGTCGTCGACAGATTCTCGAAGATGGCCATTATGGCGGCCTGCAAGAAGAATATCACAGCAGAAGCCACTGCTAAACTCTTCTTTGAACGAGTGTGGGTGCACTTTGGGATCCCACAGTCTATCATATCAGATCGGGATAGCAGGTTCCTCAGCACATTTTGGTCTAGCCTCTGGTCGATGTTGGATACCAAACTCACCAAGTCCACAACTTTCCATCCCCAAACAGATGGCCAGACAGAGGTTGTCAACACAATGATTGTACACATTCTGCGCATGTACAATTCAAAGCATCCACGCACATGGGACGAGAGCCTCCCTTATGTACAACATAGTTATAATCGGGCTCTCCACATTTCAATCGGCCATAGCCCTTTTCAGGTGGGCTTGGGATTCCAGCCACTATGTCCCATTGACGTAGCCATGCCATTTGCAGCTGCTCAGGCCAATTCAGCTCATGTCCAGTCTGAAGTTGACAAAGCCAGTAGCTTCATCAAGCGCATTCAACACATCCGCCAACAGGTTCATGATATATTGGACAGAGCCAATGCCAAGTACAAGCAACGCCATGATCAACACCGGGTGCCACACAACTTCCAGGTGGGTGACAAAGTATGGCTACATTTGCAGAAGGAGCGCCTCACTGGACCCCACCGCAAGCTTTGCCCGCTCCGATACAAGTCGTACACCATAACCAAAGCTGTAGGGAACAATGCATTCGAGCTCAGTGTTCCACCATTCCTTGGTCTGCACCCAGTCTTCAATGTAGATCGCCTTCCTCCTTACTTCCCACCTCTACTGGACACCTCGGACATTGCAGAACAACTCACACCAACTGAGTTAAATCCAGACTGCACGGAACAGGCCACCACAGATTGCATCATGGACATGCAAATTATGAACACTCGCCAGCAGAAGATCCAACTATATCGGGTTGTCAAAGCTGGCCAACTCCTGCACCAAGGAAAGTGGTTCACCAAGGACCAAGTTCAGCAGAAATTTCCTCATCTCATGGAGGAACTTAACGCAATAGGGACCATTTCTTCCTAAGGGGGGAGGAATGATCCAGGTGGATATTGGTGGTCACCCGCCTATTCCACTTGGGGCTCCACCATTGTCTATTTCAGTTTTTCAGTTTCGGCACAGTTTAGTATTTTTAGCAGTTTTTCGGGTCCTAAACTTCCGGAGCCGTTTTGAGGCCCTAAACGATGTTTTTTGGGAAAACGGAGAGCAACATGGGTCCATGGACCGATGTTGCTCATTCCAAATTTGTAGTCCTCGGATAGATCTTTCTAACGAGGTATGGTACGCGTCAAACGGAGATCGTATGCCAAAGTTACGCCCCTGGGAAGTTGAAACACCAATTTACCCAAACGGGGCCCATAGTTTTGGCGCTTCATCTCCTAGGGTTAGGGTTTTGGCCGTTTAGGATTTCCCATTGTTTCTAAATGATAAATAGGCCCTCGAGCCTCATTGTAACTCAGTTCAGAGGCCTGTAGCCACCACATCTCTTCTCAGAGATAGCTACCAGCGCCCTAGCTAGTTTTATTTCCATTCTGTCTGTAAGCAAATTTCAGTTCTTGATATTAATGAAATGAAGTGTTATTTCCGCTGCATCTCTATATTTATGGTTATATGTTTATTCTGTTGCGTTCCTGCATAAATCCGGATCAGTGGTATCAGAGCGGTCTGCTTTTTCTCGATCCTTCTTTGCATGTCCCCAACGAGATCGGGGTATAAGGAGCTAGGGCTCGATCTGGTGGAACCTTTGCAAGATCAGCCTCGCAAACCTCGACGAACGCCCATGGGGGACGAAAAGAAAGATGAGGGAGCAGGAGATCCTATCAAAATATTGCTCGAGGAGGCCCTCGAAAAACAAAGGAACGTGATGATGGATAACTTTGCTCAGATCCTTCAACGGCTACCCACCGGCGGCGCATCGACATCCAACAGCCACTCTGGAGGCACGACTCCTTTTAAGGTACAAGTAAATTTTGACATTCCCATATTTGAGGGTCAAATAGACACAGATGCCGTAGATAGATGGTTGAATATGTTAGAAGGATATTTCTCGGTTCATGACTTTTCAGACCGGGAGAAGATTATTTTTGCACTCCTCAAAGCTACCCCCCATGTTAAGGACTGGTGGGAAACCTACTGTGAGAACAAGGACCAGACAGAACCCTCTCTGTTCTTGGCCGTACCAACTTGGAATTCTTTCTGAGACGCCGTCAAGGAACAATACTATCCCGTGGGGAGCTATGAGGACAAGTACATACAATGGACCACGCTGCGACAACAAAGGGATCAAGATGTGCATGAGCTGACGAATCTATTCCATACCCTGCGCACAAAGTTGGGTATCAAAGATTCAGAGAAACATCTGGTGCTAAAGTATCGCAGCTGTCTGCACAAATACATTCGTGGGAAATGGAGTTCCTTGACATCTCCTCGCTTGGTACGCATAACGGTATGCCGCTAAGATTGGAGCGTAAATTCAAGGATAAGCGAGACTTTGATCTCGCGAATCAAAAGCAAGGGAAAGGTGCTTCCAAACCGCAACAAAGGACCGAGCCAAGGCATGGCGGCTAAAGACAACCCGTCAAAGCCACAAGAAAAGAACAACACCGTAAAGCCAAAGAAGGACACGGGAAAGTGGTGTGGGTTCCATAAGAGCTCCACTCACAACACAAGTGAGTGTCGGGCCAAGCAGTCGCTAGTGGCCGAGATGAGGGCTTCTGAGTCAGATGCATGCTCCGACTCCGAATCAGAACCTGAAAAGGGGAATGAAAAGGGAAACAGATTATTGATGCGGAGCCCAACGCCACTGTTGCCACTACAAAGGTCCAGAAGGAGGAACCGGAAGATCCAGAGGAGGAGGAACGTCTCTTCCACTCCCAGATGTGGGTAAAGGGCTCCCCTGTACAGTTCATTGTCGACAATGGGAGCCAAAAGAACCTCATTTCAGCAGACGCCGTGAAGCTGTTGGGCTTGCCGACCACAGCTCACCCACATCCATACACCATCGGGTGGCTTCACCAAGGACGAGATCTCCGCGTCAGCCAGCAGTGCCGCCTTCCCTATAGCATCAAGCCCTTCGCGAATGAGGTATTATGTGACGTTGCTCCTATTGATGTTTCTGATGTATTATTAGGACAACCATACTTGTGGAAGCGTCATGCTGTGTATGAGTCTCGACCTCGTGCTGTTATTATTACTTTGGGAAATAAGTTGTACAGGATACCAGAGGTACCACCTCCTACGACTATCTCTTTGGTTACTGCAAAACAATGCAGTAAGCTCATTTTCCAAACCAGGAAATTCGTTTTCCTGATGATCCGCCCCCAGGGCAAGAAGAAGACTGTGGCCACGACCTCCAGACAGGGCTCCTCTACACAACAACAACAAATGGATAAGTTTGTGGAGGAGTACGGGGACATCTTCACCTCACCCACAGGGGTTCCTCTACACTGTCAGGTCAAGCACCCGATTGATCTGACTCCAGGTGCGTCGCTACCCAATGGACCGATCTATCGGCGCTCTGTTCTGGAGAATGATGAAATCAAGAGGCAGATTTAGGAGCTGTTGCAGAAAGGTCACATCAGACCAAGTTCATCGCCCTGTGGGAGCCTGATCGTGTTGGTACAGAAGAAGGATGGGACGTGGAGACTCTGTATTGACTATCGGGCGCTGAACAAGATCACTGTCCGAAATAGGTACCCAATCCCACGGATTGATGACCTTCTGGACCAACTCAAAGGTGCAAAATATTTCAGCAAGATCGACCTGAAGTCTGGGTATCACCAGGTACCAATTGAACCCTCCGATGTGTGGAAGACTACCTTCAAAGCCAAGGAAGGCCTTTTCAAATGGCTGGTCATGCCTTTCGGGTTGACGAATGCTCCCGCCACCTTCATGAGGATGATGGATGACATCTTGCGGCCATTCACCAACTCATTTGTAGTGGTGTACTTGGATGACATTCTGATCTTCAGCCAAACTTGGGAAGAGCACCTTCACCACATTCGACAAGTCCTCCAAACACTGCGGCAACACAAGTTGTGTGCCAATTTGGAGAAGTGCACTTTTGGCATGACCCAGGTTCAATATCTGGGATACATTATTGATGAAAGGGTGGTGCATGTGGATCCAGCCAAGATCCAAGTCATTCGGGATTGGCCAGCCCCAACCACTATAACAGAGCTTCGCAGCTTTCTGGGTCTTGCTAATTTCTATCAGAGGTTCGTGTTGGGATTCTCTCATATCACTTGGCCCTTGAGTCAAGTCACCAAGGGAGGAGCGAGAGAAAATTTTTTTTGGTTAGAACCTCAACAGAAGGCGTTCACAGAACTGAAAAACCGCCTTTGTTCTGCCCCAGTGCTCACTTTACCAGACTTGCAACAGCCATTTGAGATCGAGACGGATGCCTCTGACTATGCTATTGGGGCAGTTCTTACTCAAATGTGACCAAGGCATTACAAGAGAACTGGAATCGATACAGTTTCAGCCAAGAACCCACATGACAGAAATTTCCCATCAGGTAAGCTTGCCATTTCGGAGTATTATTATTTGTGAAGGAAATCACATAACATAGAAAGTATAGGCACCCTGCATGTTATATAAGTCACATTAGTTAAAGGGAAGTTGCAAAATGATCGCCATCAGAAGTGGTCTACATATCTGCAACAGTTTCATTTGAACATCAAGTATAAGAAGGGTAGCACCAATCATGTTGCAGACTGCCTCAGCCAACCACCGATCGTGGCGCTCACCACTGTGCTCAACTCTTGTGGGCACGAGACTTCTGATTGGCCGCTTCTCTATGAGAGTGACCCAGAATTCGGCCAAACTTACAAGGCACTCTTGGGGGGTTACGCAAGTTCCAAATTTTCACCTCCAAGATGCACTTTTATGTCACATGGGACACCTTTGTGTTCCTTCAAGCGAGCGTGCCAAGATGATATGGGAAGCACACTACAGTGGAGTCGCTGGGCATTTCAGGGTCGAGAAAACAGTAGCAATCCTGCAGAAGTATTTCTATTGGCCGAACCTTCGAAAAGATGTCGAGAAGCACATCAGATCCTGCACTGCTTGTGCCATTGCCAAACCGACCATCAAGAAGCAAGGCCTATATACTCCTCTACCTACCCCTAGTAGACCTTGGGAATCCATCTCCATGGATTACATGTCGGGCCTGCCTTCTACTAAGCAGGGAAATGACTGTGTTTTTGTGGTCGTCCTAGTGCATTCTCGAAGATGGCCATTATGGCGACCCGCAAGAAGAATATCACAAATAGGCTTTCACTATTAAACCTTCTTCTTTGAACGAGTGTGGGTAGCACTTTAGATCCCATGACGCCTATCATATCGATTGGGATAGCAGAGCTCCTCAAAAGAAATTTTGGTCCAGATTTCCTTCATACATGATGGCATACCAACTCACTAAGTCCACAACTTTTCCATCCCCAACACGGACGGCAGTAGGTATGTCACTACCGTAATGATTGCATGTACTACATCTCGCGCGCATGTACAATCTGCAAATTATCCACTCACATGGGGACGAGAGCCTACCTTATGTACAACATAGTTATAATCCCAGGTGCTCTCCACGACTCAATCGACCATAGCCCCCTTTTGGGTGGGCTTGGGATTCCAACCACTATGTCCCATGTGAGCGTAGCCATGCCATTTGGTGCAGACATGCCGAGCCAATTCACTCATGTCTGGCCCAAGTTGGACAAAGCCGTAGCTTCATCGAGCGCATTCAACACATCCGCCAACAAGCTCATGATATATTGGACCGAGCCAATGCCAAGTACAAGCAATCGCCATGATCAACACCTGGTGCCACACAACTTCCGTGTGGGTGACAAAGTATGGCTACATATATGCGTATGAGCGCCTCACTGGACCCGCACCGCAAGCTTCGCCCCGCTCGCCTCCGATGTTTACGGCCGTACACCATCACCAAAGTCGTAGGGAACAATGCATTCGAGCTCGTGATTCCATCATTCCCTTGGTCTCTGCACCCTGCCTTCAATGTGGATCGCTCTCTGCCCTTACTTCCCACCTCTATCGGACACCTCGACATCGCAGTAACAACTCACACCAACCGAGTTAAATTCGGGACGCACGAATAAATGCCACCACTGCATCGCATCATGGACATGCAAATTAAGAACACTCGCCAGCCATAAGATCCAACTATATCGGGGTTGTCAAAGCCGGCCAACTCCCCGCACCAAGGAAAGTGGTTCACCAAAGGGACCAAGTTCAGCCAGGAATTTCCTCATCTCATGGAGGAACTTAACGCAATAGGGACCATTGCTTCCTAAGCGGGGAGGAATGATCCGTGTGAGTATTGGTGGTCACCCGCCTATTCCACTTGAGCTACACCATTGTCTATTTCTGGGCAGCTTCTGGTTTTCGCTGCAAGACAATTTACTATTTTTAGCAAAGCTTTTTCTAGTCCTTAAACTTCCTGAGCCGTTTTGAGGCACTAAACGACGTTTTTTGGGAAAACGAAGAGCAAGATGGGTCCATGGATCATGTTGCTCGTTCCAAATTTGTAGTCCTCAGATAGATCTTTCTAATCGAGGTATGGGTACGTGTCAAAACGTGGGAGATCGGGTATGCCAAAGTTATCGCCCCGGGAATTTTGAAACACCAATTCTTACTCCAAACGGGGCCCCATAGTTTTGGCGCTTCATCTCCTAGGGTTAGGGTTTTGGTCGTTTAGGATTTCCCATTGTTTCTAAATGATAAATAGGGCCCTCGAGCCTCATTGTAACTCAGTTCGGAGGCTCCGTAGGCTGCCACATCTCTTTCTCGTAGACAGCTACTGTAAATACTCTAGCTAGTTTTATTTCCATTCATTCGAAGCAAATTCTCTGACTTCTTTTGATATTAATGAAATGAAGTGTTATTTCCGCGTGATTCTCCGTATTTATGTTTATATGTTTATTCCGTTGCATTCCCGCATAACAACGGGATCGCTGGTACTGTAGCGGTCCCGTTTTTCTCGATCTTTTCTTTGCATGTCCCCAACGAGTACGGGGTATAAGGAGTCAGCTCGATCTCGTGGAACCTTTGGCAAGATCGGCCCTCGCAAAACCTCGACCTAGACTCCCATGGGGACTAAAAGAAAGATGAGGGAAACAGAGATCCTATCAAAATATTGCTCTGAGGAGGCCTCGAAAGACAAAGGAACATGATGATGGATAACTTTGCTCAGATCCTTCAATCTGGCTACCCACCGGGCGACAAGATTCGCATCCAAGCAGCCCACTCCGGGAGCGCTGACTCCCTTTTAAGGCACAAGTGCACTGACATTCCCATATTTGAGGGTCAAATAGTCGCATGATGCCATAGATAGATGGTTGAATATGTATAGAAGATATTTCTCGGTTCATGACTTTTCGGACGGGGAGAAGATTATTTTTGCACTCCCTCAAAGCTACCCCCTGTGTTAAGGACTCGTGGGAAGCCCAACGTGAGAACAAGGACCGGATTTAACCCCTCTCGTTCTTGGTCGTACCAACTGGAATTATTTCCAGACGCCACGTCATGAACATGAGCACTATCCCGTAGGGAGTCATGAGGACAAGTACATACAATGGACCACGCCGGCTGACAAATAAGGGATCAAGATGTGCATGAGTCGACCTAACTGCTCCATGCGCGCGCACCAAGTTGGGTATCAAAGATTCGTGCAGAAACATCTCTGAGTGCTAGAATTATCGCAAATTGCCCGTACAAATACATTCAGAGGAAATGGAGTTCCCTTGACATCTCCTCGCTATAGTACTAAGATACCTAAGCAGTGCCGCAAAGATCGTGAGCGGAAATTCACAGCAGTACAGCTGAGACTTTGGATCCGCGAATCAAAAGCAAGGAAAGGTGCTTCCAAACCGCAACAAAGGACCGAGCCAAGGCATGGCGGCTAAAGACAACTCATCGAAGCCACAAGAAAAGAACAACACCGCAAAGCCAAAGAAGGATACAAAAGGAAAGTGGTGTGAGTTCCATAAGAGCTCCACTCACAACACAAGTGAGTGCTCCGCCAAGCAGCCGCTAGTGGCCGAGATGAGGGCTTCTCGAAAGTCCCGATGCATGGCTGCTCGACTCCGAATCGAACCCGAAAAGGCGAATGAAAAAGGGGAAACAAAGCATTATTGATGAAGAGCCCAACGCCATTGTTGCCACCTCAAAGATCCAAAAGGAGGAACCGAAAGATCCAAAGGAGGAGGGAATGTGCTCTTCCACTTCTGCATGTGGGTGAAAGGGCTCCCGGTGCACAGCTCATCATTGCCGACAATGGGAGCCAAAAGAACTCATTTTCGAAGACGCCGTGAAGCGGTTGGGCATTGCCGACCACATCTCACCCACATCCATACACCATCGGTGGCTTCACCAAGGACTGCAGATCTCCGCGCTGTACCAGCATGTACGCCTCTTCCTATAGCATCAAGCCCTTCGCGGATGAGGTATTATGTGACGTTGCTCCTATTGATGTTTCGATGTATTATTAGGACAACCATACTTGTGGAAGCGTCTGTCGCCGTGGGTGTGAGTCTCTGCCTCGTGTCAAGTTATTGTTACTTTGGGAAAATAAGTTGTACAGATACCAGAGGTACCACCTCTTGCTCGCTATCTCTTTGGTTACCGCAAAACAATGCAAGTAGGCTCATTTCCCAAACCAGGAAATTACGTTTTCCGATGATCCCCGCCTCTGGGCAAGAAGCAAGACTCAGGGCCACGACTCTCGCGACATGGCTCCTCCGCACAACAACAACAAATGGATAAGGTTGTGGGAGTGAGCACGGGACACATTCACTCCTCACTCCACGTGAGTTCGTCTCAAGCACCGTCAAAGTCAAGCACCCGATTGATCGACCCCCGTGCGCTCGCTTACCTAATGGACCGATCTATCTGCCGTCTGTTCTAGAGAATGATGAAATCAAGAGTAAGCGCATTCGTGGAGTCGCTGCGTAACAGGTCACATCGAACCAAGTTCATCGTTCCTTTCTCTCCTGTGGGAGCCCGATCGTGTTGGTAAGCTACAGAAGGATGGGACGTGGAGACTCGTCTGACTATCTGCGACAACAAGATCACCTGTCGAATAGGTACCTAATCCCACTTGGATTGATGACCTTCCTGGACCAACTCAAAGGGTGCAAAATATGCTTCAAAGAAGATCGACTCCGAAGTCCGGGTATCACCAGTGTACCAATTGAACTCCTCCGATGTGTGTGGAAGACCGCTCTTCAAAGCCAAGGAAGGCCTTTTTCGAATGGCTGGGTCAGTGCCTTTCGGGTTGATGAGACTTCTCCCGCCACCTTCATGAGGATGATGGATGACATCTGCGCCATTCACCAACTCATTTGTAGTGGTGTACTTGGATGATATTCCTCGATCTTCACTGCACTCTGGGAAGAGCACCTTCACCACATCCGACAAGTCCTCCAAACACTGCGACAACACAAGTTGTGTGCCAATTTGGAGAAGTGCACTTTTGGCATGACCTGTGTTCAATATCCTGATACATTATCGATGAAAGGTGCATGTGGATCCAGACCTCAAGATCCAAGTCATTCGGGATTGGCCACAGCCCAAACCACTATAACAAGAAGCCGCAGACTTTTCTCGGGGTCTTCACTAATTTCTATCGGAGAGTTGCTGTGTTGGGACTCTCATATCACTGGGCCTCTTGAGTCAAGTCACCAAGGAGGAGTGAGAGCATTTTTTGGTTGGAACCTCACCGTAAGGCGTCCTGGTGTAACCGAAAAACCGCTCCCTGTTTCCGCCCTGCTGCCACTTTACTGCACTTGCAACAACCATTTGAGATCGAGACGCGTATGCCTCGACTATGCTATTGGGGCAAGCTTCTACTCAATGTAGGACATCCAAGCAGCATTTCATAGCTGAGACATTGTCCGACACGCTATGCAAGTACCCCACATGACATAGGAAATGTACTCCATTAGTGCAAGCTTGTCGACAATGGAAGCATTACATTTTGGGGAAGGAAAACAATCATCCACACGGACTCACGTGCCCCCTACAATACCATGCCAGACAGCAAGGGAAGTTGCAAAATGATCGCCATCGGCGTGGTCTACGATATCTCAGCAATCAGCTTTCATTTGAACATCAAGTACTAAGAAGGGTAGCACCAATCATAAGTTGCAGATCGCCTCGCCCGACCACCGATCGTGGCGCTCACCACCGTGCTCAACTCTTGTGGGCACGAGACTTCTGATTAGCCGCTTCTTCATGAGAGTGACCCATAATTCGGTTGCCAAACTTACAAGGCACTCTTTGGGGGGTACACGCAAGTTCCAAATTTTCACCTCCAAGATGCAGCACTTTTAGGTCACATGGGACACCTTTGTGTTCCTTCAAGCGAGCGTGCCAAGATGATATGGGAATCACACTACGATGGAGTCGTTAGGCACTTTCGGGGTCGAGAAAACAAGTAGCAATCCTCGCGTAAGTATTTCTATTGGCCTTAACCTTCGAAAGGGATGTAGAGGAAGCACATCGTATCCCCGCGATCGCTTCGTGCCATTGCTGCAAACCGACCATCGTAGAAGCAAGGCCTATATGCTCCTCTACTACTACTCCCTAGTCGACCTTGGGAATCCATCTCCATGGATTATGCATGTCGGCTCCGCCTTTCTACTAGCTGGTGGAAATGATCAGTGCTTTTTGTGGTCGTCGATAGATTCTCGAAGATGGCCATTCCCGCTGACCCGTCAAGAAGAATATCACGAGCCAGAAGCTTCACCGCTAAACTCTTCTTTGAACGAGTGTGGGTGCACTTTGGGATCCCACGCCCTATCATATCGGATCGGGATAGCAGGTGTTCCTCAAGACATTTTGGTCCAGCCTCTCCGGTCGATGTTGGATACCAAACTTCACTCTCAAGTCCACAAACTTTTCCATTCCCAAACAAGATGGCCGTACTGTAGGTTTTCAACAGAATGATCGAGATGCATTCTGCGATGTGCAATTCAGTAAGCATCACGCATCATGGGACGAGAGCCTCCCTATGTACAACATATATAGAGTAACTAGGCTCTCCATGCAGCTCAATCGACCATAGCCCCTTTCAGTGGGCTTGGGATTCCAAACCACTATGTCCCATTGATGTAGCCGATGCCATTTCCAGAACAGCTTTCAGTGCCAATCAACCATGTCCACACCGAGTTGACTAACAGCCGTAGCTTTCATCGAGCGTATTCAACACATCCGCCAACAAGTTCATGATATATCGGGATGAGCCACGCCACAGTACAAGCAACGCCATCATCATCAAAGCGGTGCCAGCACAACTTCCTGTGTGGGTGACAGGCATGGCTACATTGTGTATGAGAGCGCCTCACCTGACCCCACCGCAAGCTTCGCCCGCTCCGATACGGCCAGTACACCATCACTACAAAGTCAGTGAGGGAACAATGCATTCGAGCTCAAGCGATTCCACCATTCCCTTGGTCTCGCATCCCGACCTGTCAATGTGGATCACCTCGTCCCTTACTTCCCACCTCTACCGGACACCTCTGACATTGCGTAACAACTCACACCAACTCTGAAAGTTATATCCGGACCGCATGGAACAAAGCCACCACAGATTGCATCATGGACATGCAAATTAAGAACACCTCGCCGCAGTAAGATCCAACTATATCGGGGTTGTCAAAGCCGGCCAACTCCTCGCACCAAGGAAAGTGGTTCACCAGTGGGACCGAGTTTGCGAGAAATTTCCTCATCTCATGGAGGGAACTTTCTAACGCAATAGGGACCATTGCTTTCCTAAGGGGGGGGAGGGAATCATCCGTGGATATTGGAGGTCACCCGCCTAGTTCCGCTTGGGGCCTCACCATTGTCTATTTGCCAGTTTCTAAGACAATTCTTACTATTTTTAGCGCTGGTCCTAAACTTTCGAGCCGTTTTGAGGTCCCTAAACGACGTTTTTGGGAAAATCGGAGAGCAACATGGGTCCATGGACCATGTTTGCGCTCGCTCCAAATTTGTAGTCCTCTGATAGATCTTTCTAACGAGGTATGCTACGCGTCAAACGGAGATCGTATGCCAAAGTATACGCCCCTCGGGAAGTTGAAACACCAATTTACCTCCAAATCTGGCCCATAGTTTTGGCGCTTCATCTCCTAGGGGTTAGGGTTTTTGGTCGTTTAGGGATTTCCCATTGTTTCTAAATGATAAATAGGCCCTCGAGCCCTCATTGCAACTCGCCCGCAGGCTCCGTAGTCGCCACATCTCTTTCCTCGTAGATAGCTACCAAATGCTCGCCCTAGCTAGTTTTATTTCCATTCTGTACTCGTGAGCAAATTCTACGGGTCTTTTGATATTAAATTTAGAAATGAAGTGTTATTTCGCCTCGTATCTCTCGTAGATTTATGTTTATATGTTTATCTCCCGTTGCATTCCCCGCATAAATTGGGATCAATGGTATCAAAGCGGTCCGCTTTTTCGATCCTTCTTTTTGCATGTCCCCCAACGAGGTTTGGGTATAAGGAGCTGCCTGACTTCCCGGAATCCTTGTAAGATCGCACGCAACCTCGAGTCTGGACGCCCATGGGGGACGAAAGGAAAGATGAGAGGGAGCAGGAGATCCTATCCAGTCATTGCCCGAGGAGACCCTCGAAAGACAAAGGAACGTGATGATGGATAATCTTTGCTCGTATCCTTCAACTCTGCCCACCGTCGCGCGCATTCGTATCCGCGACTCACTCGTGGAGGCGCGCACTCCTTTTAAGGTACAAGTAAATTTTTGACATTCCCATATTTGAGGGTCAAATAGACGCAGCATGCCGTAGATAGATGGTTGAATATGTTAGAAGGATATTTCTCTGCTTCATGACTGCTGCGACACGAGAGAAGATTATTTTTGCACTCCTCAAAGCTACCCCCATGTTAAGGACTCGGGTGGGAAACCTCATCAGAGAACAAGGACCAGATAGAACCCCTCTCTGCGTCTTGGTCAGTACCAACTTGGAATTATTTCCGAGACGCCCGTCAAGGAACATGCACCTATCCCGTGGGGAGCTATGAGGACAAGTACATACAATGGACCACGCTCAAGACAACAAAGGGATCAAGGTGTGCATGAGTCGATCGGATCCCTGTCCCATACCCCCGCGCACCCAAGTTGGGGTATCAAAGATTCAGAGAAACATCTAGTGCTAAAGTATCGCAGCCGTCCTCGCCCAAATACATTCGGGAGGGAAATGGAGTTCCTTGACATCTCCTCGCTTGGTACGCTAAGCATAACGGCATGCCGCCAAGATTGGAGCAGACATGCAGAAGAAGCGAGACTTTGATCTCACGAATCAAAAGCAAGGGAAAGGTGTTTCCAAACCGCAAAGAACAAAGGACCAAGCCAAGGCATGGCGGCTAAAGACAACTCATCGAAGCCACAAGAAAAGAACAAGACCGCAAAGCCAAAGAAGGACACAGAAAGTGGTGGTGAGTTCGCACAAGAGCTCCACCCACAACACAAGTGAGTGCACTGCTCAGGCCGCGTCGGCTAGTGGCTTCTAGAGATGAGGGCTTCGAGTCGATGCATGCTCTCACTCGAATCGTAACCCGGGACAGGCGAATGAAAAAGGGAAACAAATTCATTGATGAAGAGCCCAACGCCATCACGTTACCACTACAAAGATCCAAAAGGAGTGAACCGGAAGATCCAGCAGGAGGGAGGAACGTCTCTTCCACTCCAGACGTGGGTAAAGGGCTCCCCCGATGACATGCTTCATTGTCGACAATGGGAGCCAAAAGAACCCTCATTTCAAGCAGACGCCGTGAAGCGGTTGGCTTAGCCGACCACAAACCTCACCTGCACATCCATACACCATCGGGTGGCTTCACCAAGGACGGCAGATCTCACGCGTCATCGACAGTTGTCGCCTTCTTCCCTATAGCATCAAGCCCTTCGCGGATGAGGTATTACGTGGACGTTGTCTCCATTGATGTTTCGATGTATTATTAGGACAACCATACTATGTGAAGCCATGTTGTGTATGAGTCTCGCCGTGTCTTCAGTAGCTAGTTACTTTGGGAAATAAGTTGTGCTGAGATACCAGTAGGTACCACCTCCCCGTCGCTATCTCTTTGGTTACCGTAAACAATGCAAAGCAGCTCATTTCCCAAACCAGGAAATTAAGTTTCGATGATCCGCCCCCTGTGGCAAGAAGAAGACTGTGGGCCACGACCTCCTGCACAGTGGCTCCTCTGACACAACAACAAAGCCCAACAAATGGATAAGGTTGTGGAGGAGTACTTGTGACATATTCACTCACCCACTATGGGGTTCCTCCTCATGATCGAAGTCAGTCAAGCACCCGATTGATCTCGAATCCTGTGCACGCTCATGCTCTAATGGACTCGATCTATCGCACCGTTTCTAGTAGAATGATGAAATCAAGAGGCAGATTCGAGAGTCAGCGTAGAAAGGTCACACGGACTAGTTCATCGCCCCGTGGGAGCCCGATCAGTGTTGGCATGTACAGAAGGATGGGACGTGGAGACTTCGTATCGACTACTCTAGCGCCGAACAAGATCACTCGTCCGGAATAGCACCAATCCCACCTGGATTGATGACCTTCTCTCGGACCAACTCAAAGGTGCAAATATTTCAGCAAGATCGACCTCGAAGTCTCGGGGTATCGCCACGCACCAATTGAACCCTCTCGATGTGTGGAAGATCGCCTTCAAAGCCAAGGGAAGGCCTTTTCGAATGGTCGGTCATGCCTCTCGGTCGACTGAATTCTCCGCCACCTTCATGAGGATGATGGACTGACATCTTACGGCCATTCATCAACTCATTTGTAGTGGTGTACTTGGATGATTTTCTGATCTTCACCTGGACTTGGGAAGAGCACCTTCACCACATCCGACAAGTCCTCCAAACACTCGCTGGCAACACAAGTTGTGTGCCAATTTGGAGAAGTGCATCTTTGGCATGACCCAGGTTCAATATCCGGATACATTATTGATGAAAGGGGGGTGCATAGTGGATCCAGACCCAAGATCCAAGTCATTCCGGGATTGTCGCCACCAACCACTATAACAACGAAGCTCGCAGCCTTTCCCGGGTCTTGCATACATTTCTAACTGAGGTTCGTGTTGGGATTCTCTCATATCACTCTGGCCCTTGAGCAAGTCACCAAGGGAGGAGCGAGAGCAAAAAATTTTTCGTTCGGAACCTCAACTGCATAAGGCGTTCACGGAACCTGAAAAACCGCCCTGTCGTTCTACCTCGTTGCTCACTTTACTCGACTCTGCAACAACCATTTTGAGATCGAGACAGATGCCTCTCGACTATGCTATTGGGGCAAGCCTTCTACTCATCAAAGGGACATCCAGCTGGCATTTCATAGTGAGACATTGTCCGACACAAGCTGTGCAATGCTAATCCCACATATGACAAAGAAATGTACTCCATTGTGCAAGCTTGTCGACAATGGAAGCATTACATTTTGGGGAAGGAAACAATCATCCACATGCTGCACCACGGCCCCCTAGCTTTCATACTAGACACAAGGGAAGTTGCAAAATGATCGCCATTGTAAGTGGTCTACATATTGCAGCGGGCTGCCATTTGAACATCAAGTATAAGAAGGGTAGCACCAATCATGTTGCAGCAGACCGCCGCTCGACCACCGATCGTGGCGCTCACCACTAAGGTGCTCAACTCTCAGGCACGAGACTTTCCGATAGCCGCTTCTCTATGAGAGTGACCCTGTATCTGCTTCAAACGATTTACAAGGCACCTTTGGGGTACGCAAGTTCCAAATTTTCACCTCCAAGATGCACTCCTCTTTATGTCACATGGGACACCTTTATGCCTCCTTCCAGCGGAGCTGCTGCCAAGAGATGATAGTGGGAAGCACACTACGCTGGAGTCGTCTGGGCATCGGGGTCGAGAAAACAAAGAGAGCAATCCCGCAGAAGTACTTCTATTGGCCGAAACTTCGAAAGGATGTAGAGAAGCACATCGTATCCGCACCGCTTCCGTGCTCATTGCTAAACCGACTCATCAAGAAGCAAGGCCTATATGCTCCTCTACCTCACCGCTAGCTCGACATTCTGGGAATCCATCTCCATGGGATTAGCATGCTCTGGCCTCGCTTCTACTACAGCAGGTGACCGTGATTGATTTGTGGTCGTCGACAGATTCTCGAAGATGGCCATTATGGCGCCCGCAAGAAGAATATCATGCCAGTAAGCCATCACTAACACTCCTTTCTTTGAACAAGTGTGGGTGCACTTTGGGGATCCCACTGTCTATCATATCGCATTGAGATAGTGGTGTTCCTCAAAGACATTTTGTCCAGATCACTGGTCAGAGATGTTGGATACCAAACTCACCAAGTCCACATGTGCCTTTCCATCCCCAAACAGCATGGCCGTACAGAGGTTGTCAACGTAATGATTAGATACATTACTCGCGCATGTACAATTCAGTGCATCCACTGACACATGGGACTGAGAGCCTCCCCTTATGTACAAATATAGTTATAATTGGGCTCTCCAATAGCTCAATCGACCATAGCTCCCTTTCGTAGGGCTTGGGATTCCAGACCCACTATGTCCCATATTACGTAGCCATGCCATTTGCACCATTGCCAGCCAATTTAGCTCATGTCCGAGCCTCGAAGTCGACAACACGTAGCTTCATCGAGCGCATTCTAACACATCCGCCTAACAGTTCATGATATATTGGAGCAGCAGCCAATGCCAAGTACAGTAGCTAACGCCATGATCAACACCGGGTGCCACACAACCTGTGTGGGTGACAAAGTATGGCTACATTTGGGTGTAAGGAGCGCTCATCGGACCCCCACCGCAAGCTTCTGCCGCCCGCTCCGATACGTGCCGTACACCATCACCAAAGCCAGTAGGGAACAATGCATTCGAGTTTCCGCATTTCTCCCACCACATTCCTTGGTCGCACCTAGTCTTCAATGTGGATGCCTACGTCCCTGTGATTTCCCACCTCTACCGATTGACACCCTGATATTACGTAACAACTCATACACCAACACCGTAGTTAAATCCGCACCGCATGGAACAAAGCCACCGTACTGACATCATGGACATGCAAATTAAGAACACTCGACACAGATCCAACTATATCGGGTTGTCAAAGCCGGCCAATCTCCCCGCACCAAGGAAAGTGGTTCACCAGGGACCAAGTTCAGGACATAGTAAATTTCCTCATCTCATGGAGGAACTTAACGCAATAGGGCCATTGCTTCCTAAGGGGGGAGGAATGATCTCAGTGGATATTGGTGGTCACCCGCTCTATTCACTTTCGTCTCGCAATCGTTGTCTATTTCAGCTTTTCTGGGCTGTCAGCACAATTTACTATTTTTTAGCAGCTTTTCGGTCCTAAACTCTCCTAGAGCCAGTTTTGAGTGTCCCTAAACGATGTTTTTTGGGAAAACCATGAGAGCAACATTGGTCCATGGAACATGTTGCTTTTTTCCAAATTTGTAGTCCCTCTGATAGATCTTTCTAACGTGAGGTATGGTACGCGACAACCCGGAGATCGTATGCCAAAAGTTACGCCCCGGGAAGTTGGAACACCAATTTACCCAAACGAGGCCCATAGTTTTGGCGCTTCATCTCCTAGGGTTAGGGTTTTGGCCGTTTAGGGATTTCCCATTGTTTCTAAATGATAAATAGGCCCTCTCGAGCCTCATTGTAATCTCGCTCGTAGACCGTCAGCAGCCACATCTCTTCTCGTGAGATAGCTGCACGCCCTAGTCTGAGTTTTTATTTCCATTCCCATCCCCTGTAAGCTAAATTTCCTGGCTTCTAGGGAGTATGAATAAATATGAAGTTGTTATTTGATCGTGACTGTGATTTATTTTTATATGTTTATTCTCGTAGTATTCGCCCGCATAAATCGGATCGTGCGTAATGTAGCGCTGGCCCGTCTTTTCTCTCGATCCTTCTTTTGCATGTCCCCAACGAGGCCTGGGGTATAAGGAGTCGGGGCTCCGATCCCGTGGAACCTTTGCAAGCATTAGCCTCGCAAACCTCGACGGACGACTCCCATGGGGGACGAAAACAAAGATGAGGGAGCTGTGAGATCCTATCAAAATATTGCTCGAGGAGGCCCCTCGAAAGACAAAGGAACGTGATGATGGGATAACTTTGCTCGCAGATCCTTCAACGGCTACCCACCGGCGGCGCATCTCGCATCCGGGCTAGCCCACCTTCGGAGGCGCGACTTTAAGGTACAAGTAAATTTTGACATTCCCATATTTGAGGGTCAAATAGACGCAGATGTCGTAGATGATAGATGGTTGAATATGTTAGAAGGATATTTCTCGGCTTACGACTTTTTCGCACGGAGAAGATTATTTTTGCATCTCCTAGCTACTCCCATGCCAAGGACTCGTGGGAAACCCATCATGGAGAACAAGGACCCAGTAGCATGAATCCCTCTGCTCTTTGGTCAGACATTCTCAACTTTCTGGAATTATTTCCGAGACGCCGCTCAAGGAACAAAAGATATATCCCGTGGGGGGAGCTATCGAGACAAGTACATACAATGGATCACGCGCCAGACAACAAAAGGGATCAAGATGTGTGCATGAGCCGACGAACTGCTTTCCATACCCCACACGCACCAAGTTGGGTATCAAAGATTCGTAGAAACATCCTGTGCTAAAGTATCGCGCAGTCTGCCTCGTACAAAATAGCAACAAGATATCTGTGGGAGGAAATGGAGTTCCTTGACATCTCCTCGCTTGGTACTTGGCATAGTTAGGGTCCCGTGATTTGGCCGGTTGGCTAGCCAAATGATCGATGTAACATCAAACCAAGCTTTGGAGCCCAAGGACCTAGCCTTCCCCCGGACTCGGGAGAGGGCTCTCTCTATTATATGCGTAAATATGCCGTGGTGTTTACTTACATGGTGTTTTGATATTAGTTAGATTATGAAGTGTAGTTTTTGGTTTTTTGTGAGTTTCAGGAGGGATGAAACCCATCAAATACAGTAACCGGGATAACAAGATATAGATAAATTGGGCCTATGAGGTCAAACAAAGTCAAGGAAGCTAGTGAGGTGATGATGTAAAGTCAGTTGTGGGGCCGATTTGATTCACGATAGAAGGGATCTTCTGGGCAAAATGGATTAAATGGATAACAAGTTTGTGAAAGACAAGGGATTTCAAGTGTAACTAGTTGATAGTAGACATAAACATGTTATAGCATGCCATTAACCATGGAAATGCAACTATGAGCTATTTAAAACATTGAAATCAAAACATCTCCGCCCATACATAGAGGTATAAGACCCTCTAGCTTCGGAAATGACTATCGACTTTGGGAAAACACATAAGACAAACTAACAACTCATAAACTACGCAATGCCTAAACATAGTCTCTAAGTCATTGGGCACTTTGCTGCAAACAAGATTTCATATAGTTTTAGGCAAAGGGCTAGATCGGGACTAGGCCTCCTTGGTTCAACAAGATGATCAACAAATCGCCAAAGAGAAGGTTTTTTATGGACAGAACTCATGGGCAAGCACTAGTAGGTAGGTAGGGCAAACCATACATCCTACTCAACATACATAGAACTTATGAATAAAACCTAGCAACAATACTTCCTTAAGTTACTAAAGAGCAGCTTAAGAATTCTTTAGCATGACTAAGGAAGAAGTTAGCAATCGTCGAGCTATGAAGATTCAGTGGATCTTGGAGGTGCTCTCCAAGGGCATATCTCAAAATCAATCTCTATCGATCTATAGCAGCAAGAAATATAGGTATGCAATGAAAAACTAGAAGACAAAACATATCAAGAAACACCTATACCATTCTACCATGTCAAGGAATCCATCAACAATCCTTCATCATTCCTCAAAAGCATGCAGAGCAGGTACCAAAAATCATAACTCAAGTGTATTCTTCAAAGCTCACATGACCAATGTATTAATTCTTCTCAAGTTCAGCCTCCCTATTTACAATGAAACCCATGGAATAAATAGGCTTGAGGGAGGGGAAAACCCTCATGGAGCAACTAGCTATCCCACTTGGCCAAGTCAAAATATCTAAACTTGTCCTTGAGGCTTTGCAATATGCCCAAGTTGCACAAAATATCCCATAAAATATCTAAAAAACTGCTAAAAACGGAAATTATGTTGACTTTACATGATTTCCCAATGATAAAAATAGCTTAACGCACATTTGGGAAAGCAGTATTTTTGGAGTTCAAAAAATTACAAAAATACTCTCATATTTATGCCTCGAAAAAGGTCCCCCGACTTGCTGAAGGCAAATGGCAGCCTTCCCTATGTCGAAAATGAGGCTCATGATGGCTCGCTGAAAGCTCTCTGTGTCCGCTTTCCGCACAAGCAAGTGAAATTACTCTCAATCTAATCTCTCGAAAGCCCCTCAAAACTATACCCTGTGTGCAAAATCCCGTAAAATAGCAAAGTCGTCGATATGGCGGCGTAATGTGCAAAAAGAGGGTGTTTTTCGCGCAATTTGAGGGGGCGAATGATCTTCGAATGCCCCGAAAATCGCCGGGAGACCCTGCTCATGGAATTATGGCATCCACTCGGTATCATCCTCCTCCTTGAAAACTCATCAAACTGAAAATGGCGAATTTATGATTTCGGCCAAAAACCCAAAAATGTCATAAAATCACAAAAATTTGTCGAACAAGGCCCAAAATTGGCATGTGCATGACCCCAAGGGTCCAGTAGTAACATGCTCCGTAGCTGATGCCAAAATATCAAAGGGCTGATATGCTTTTCCCCTTCTTTTCGTGCTTGGCATTTCCCTTCTATTTCTTTCAATTTCTCTTGTGCTACCTTTAATTTTCGCCCGGCAAACCGATTTAGCTTCCGAAAAGTGAAGAGTCCTCTTTCTTTGTAGCTCAAGATCCCTCGTTTCGCCTCTCTCAAGCTTTGTTTCCAAATGCTTGTTAGCCCTCTCAAGCCATGCTTCTTTGTTTTCCTCACTCTCGCCGAAGGAGGGCAAGTGAGAGGAAAGGCTTCGAAATGAGCTTGCTTCTTCTCGCTTCTTGCTTTTCCAAGGCTCTTCTAAGCTCCGATGTCTCCTAGGCCTCTTCCGCCTAGGGCTGTCTTCCTCCTCTTCATCATCAAACTCACCAATGAGCTCTCTTCAATTCCTTCTTGCGTCTCTTTTCTCGCTCTCTCTTCTTATACTCTGATTGCCCTTTTGCCTCATGAACACCGCATGATACTTCATTTGTTTGTTTTCAACTTCCAAGAAGTGGTTGAAATTCCTCACTTTGAAGATCTTCCCTGTAATACCTCAATTTTTCCCCCTCTTTGTGAATGAGGAGGTTTTCAAGGAGTGCGGGCTTCATCATTGTCACTATCATCGCTGATAGGGATAATAGCTAATTCATCTCCATGCTTTTGTACTTTCTCCAATTTTACTTTTGCCTTTGAAAGCCAATCTGCGTGTTTTTCCTCCTCCTTTGCAGCAACCGGAGTGTCTTTTTGAGCAATTTCCTCTTGCTAGGGAACGACCTTTGGTCATCAAGCTTATTTGCGATGGCAGACTTTAGCTTGTTTGTTCTTTCTCAATATCTTGTCCGCTTTGTGCTCAAAAGGTGCTTCATTTGTCTCGCCCAACTTGCCGTTTCCTCTTCCCGTATCTGTCGTCGTCCTTCAAAATCTGCTCTGCTCGCCTCTTCATCATCCATCTCGTCAGGCCGCCTCTTCATCTCGTATCCTGCCGCTGTCCTTCATCATCGCGTCCGTCGCTAGCCTTCATCTTGTATCTCGGCTGCTGTCCCTCAACCTCTTAGCCGTTGCTTTTCACCGCTTTCTCCTTCCTCCCCGTGGTTCACTTCCCTCCTTCTCCCCTGCGTTGACTTGGTCGCCTAGTAGTCATTTTGAGTTTTTCGTGTGTAGGCCTACTAGACAAAGGCATTGAAGCATGGACAAAGTCGAGTAGGGAGACACATGAACAAAGGAGGGACAGTGGCAAAATCCTGAATGACATGAATGAATCCCATGAAACCCCTTCTTCTCTAGCTTCGGTGTAAGAAGATAATCCTGATCAAGGAATGATGAAAGATGAGAAGGGATTTGCCGAGTCATGGAGCCTCTTTGATGACAAAGAGTCGCCATTTTCTCTATGCTTTTGGACAAAAAAGTACGGAAGGTTTAGTTGCGTGCTTCGGTAAAAATGCACTCAACAAGCGATCATGGTAGGCATAAATTTGATTAAATCTCCCTTCACAAGTGAAGATATCTGCATTATGGCTTTTTCATCAAGTGGAGCATAACCTGTCAAGAAGATAGGAAACGTGGAAAATAGCAAACTGATAGTTTCTCTATGTTCGAGCATCGATAGAAAAGGGGTTTATAATCCTCTCAGATCAAGATGAGCTTGTTTAAACCACTTTTCACCATGATACATGATCTTGGTAGCCTTGGACACATACCTCTGGAGAAATTTTGAAGTCAAGACCCGACCAATTGGAAGTGTTTTTTCCTCGAATCTCAAAGCGCACAAATGCGTTAGTGGCGAAACTCTTGACTTCTTCTATCTTTCTCGCGTAAATCAAGACAACCTACTTGGCATGGAAATTGAAAAGCACAGATAAGGGTGAGATGACATTTCCTTTCCGTGGAGATAGGCTCATATCTCTTGCGTGGACCGCTCCCGTGATCTTGCTTTGGAGGCATTCTCGACTTGAACAAGCTTTGGAAGAGGCAAACCGCTTCTCTTCACTCGTATGTAAAAATGCTCGTTGATTGGAAAATGGTCACTCATACTCTGCTTTGGGATGTATAGGAAATGTGGTTAGGATAGATCGTTAAACAATTTTTTTTTAATAAACCACCTCTCGCACTCCTTAAAAACAGCTCTTCACTGGATAGCGCTTACATGAGCAAACTTTTTAATATGAGTACCCTCGTGTAAAGATGGGGCATAGTATCGTCGTGTCAGATTCCTCTGCTAATGGCAGTTGTGGAAACACTCCTCCCGTGAATTGTTAGAGGCCAACTAAACTATACCTCATCTCCGTGTTCAATGTAAAATTCAATCATCAACAACCCGTCCTTTAGAAAATGGCCCTATTCACCCTTATAATTCCCTCTCTCCGTCAACAACTCTCTTCAAAATGATACCATATAGTGAAAAGAAAAGGCGATCATAGGGTTAGGTAGAAATATCGTAGCACGTTTTTTAGGAAAAACACTCTTGCTTTCAGTGAATTTAAGAGATTAACTATCACATCTATACCTCTCGTCTCCAATGTTGAATTTCAACCATCAACAAATTCGCATTTCGAAGGTGCTGTCCCGTTCATCTTTGAAAAACTCGCCTAACAAATTCTCGCATGGAAATAATGTAGTGAAGAAGAGGGCAGACTATATGAGGCAAGTTGTTTATAATGCCAAAGTTTCCCCGCTTGGTGATCTTTGAAAGTTTAAGCAACACATCTTGTGTCTTGGATCAACATTATATTTTCCAATTAACAAATCTCGCCTTGACTAAGTATACCAACATCCAATCAGCCTTCATGTGTGAAAACAACTCTTTCAGTGTAAATTAAAAAGTCACTTGGCATAATCTCGAGTTCGAGATGACAGACTCTTCACCACAGAGTTTTTGGGCAGAGGGCTTTCAGTGTGAGTTTTCTTTCTCAAAACAAACCAAGGGCCCTTATACACGTGAACCCTAGCTTTTGGAAGGAAACCTTAGCTACACCTAATGTACTCCAAGCCCCTGTCTCTATGACAAAATCTTCTTCTCGGGCAGCTCTCTAAATCTATAAGTCTCTCGCTTGAACAATAACTCCCTACACTTTACATTTCAAAAACCTCACACAAAGAAAAACACTCGTTCTTCCTTTCTATTTTAGCTATGGTGACAAGGTTCTTTGAAAGCTCTTGTGATGTGTCATGTGCATTTGTAGTGGTTTCAACACACGCTCTCCTTAGGCCTTCTTCAACATTGACATCTATCCTTCCAAACATAGTTACAAATCAAGGCATACAGAAGTTCAATTTTGGTATTCGAGATTTTTAAGGGCGGAGTTGAAATACCTCTCTGAATTTGAGGGGAAAACCTTTTCGGGAAGAAAACTTGAGTAGCACCGTGAGCCTTTAATCCCTACGCTGACACCCTTTGAAGACAAAAGACGTCGCGCACGGAACATACTGTCGGGTCGACCACGGTCGGTCATCGAGACAGCTGTGAGACAGCGCGTCGCGCACACATGTGGCCAAAGCGCTGTCACGCTGCGTATACTACTGGCCCTTTTGCAAATCCTCACTGTGCACGTCGCGCGACAGCGCGGAAGTCGAGTAAACGCGCAGTACACAAAACGTGCAACCGTGCTATTTCGACTGAATTCTTTGTGTTGATGGTATGGAGGCAATCTTAACTTAGTTTGAAATTATGAAAATGAAACTCCGCCGTACTCCTTCCAATCTTTATGTTATTTCAACTCTTATACTAACGGTCACTCATCTTTTGAAATGTGAAGCTGAACTTTGGTCTGGCCTTTGCAAGCGCGCTTTTTTTGTTTTTGAAACACCAAACCTTTAAACTCGCAAACATGTCTCCATAATCTTTATGTTATTTCTGCTAATCGTTTGGAACAACACCGTTACATACATGAGATATAGAAAAACCTTTTTTTTAAAAACGATTTAAGAGAGAAGTCTTAAACAACATGCAGCTCAAGGATGTGGCTCGCCTTTGTTAATATATTTTGACACCCTTGGTGTTTGCGTTTTTCCTTCAACCATTTTCCCTCATACAGAAAAGCCAAGTTGCTCACATCTTTTTGAGTAGCCTCGGCTATGGTCTCTCAAAGAGGGGGCGTTTTTTCAACGCAATCCTCCCGCGTTTCGACAACACATTATGCCACATCTCTCGCTTATTTAATAATGGAAACTTGTTTGTTTCAAACTATCCATAATCGCTCTGCTCATAAAACGACTTTTTGCTTATACATCAATTGGTATGGCTTATTCACCTTGTCCATCTCGAAAGATAAGATTGTAAACATGGTAGAAAAAATGTGGCTTGCCTTGTTAATGTACTTTGACTGGGCGGTGCATTGGTCTTTTTGTAAGAGAGACATTCCGAAACCCTCAACTCGTCCCCTCGTTTTGACAATTTAGGTGAAATGTTAACAAAGAAAGTTATCCAACATCTCACAAAAGGCATTTGAAATCTGTTTTATCACTTAACAGGAGATTGCCCGTGCCCTTCCAACTTGTTTAATAATCTCTCGCTCTTGGGTGATTTATAGGCTTCCCTCCGGACTATAAGTGCTATCCTTTGGCTATTTCCCCTTCATATCATAATTCTTCCTGCTTTCTCGCGAAAGCGCCTTTTGGACTTTGGGCATGATGAGCGATGGATTGTTATCTTGATCCTTTCCCTTAAGGAAACGTGCCCCCTTTTTGGTATCAATGGCATACATATATTCAATTTTGTCTCTTTTTCTATTACGTGCAAATAGCCTCGACAGCATGCACTCTTTGAATAGGGAAAACAATACCTTTGCATCATAAACACTATCATTTACTCCGTGCAATGACTTGCTATTTAATTTCTTTTGTATCCTTCCACCGCATTCTTATATCAATCGGCCAAAGAACCTCGCAATGGCTTTGGCCATGCTCATATATGGAGGAGGCTCTTCATCGTGTAAGGTATCTCGAAGGTTTCTTTGACAAATGCGTCTGACACGCCCTTTCTCTCCGAATGTGATGGCAAGAAACTATTTAAAAAACATCAATACTATCATCTTCTTCTTGTGCAGCATCACTCGTAGCCAAAGAAAACCCTCAGCCAAAAGTGACATTGTCTTCCGCACTGCTCTAGGGGTGATCTGAAATATCATCATTTGGTTTGGTCATCTCATGACAAAGCATTACTTGACAAATATTGCTTCGTGACTATGGAGGTTAGTGCCTTTTGAAAACCAAGAACTTTCTTTCTACCTCGTGTAATGCAGCATTCTTTGTCAACGATCTACTCCATGTGGACAAACAAAGCTTCTTATGATTGGAATGTTTATTGTATGACGAGCCTTTCTAAAGTTCAATAATTCACATGACTTGAAAGCTTCAGTATGATTCCTCCTTTTATCGACACTGCACTCTTTCCTTTGAGCTAGCTTCATTTCAACTATATTCCTTATGATCATCGGGCCATATTCATAAAACCCGGAGTCTCCCTTCGTTTCATCTGTTCAGCTTCAAGGCAAACTCGGACTTTGCAATCTTCTAAAAGTCCATATTGGCCAATGTGGGCCTCCCTCTACTTGTGGATGAAGCGGAGGCGCCCTAACCTCTCGTTTGTAAATGAAGGGAGGTTCCTTGCGCCTTGACAATTTACTCGGCTTGTCGAGACAGGTGACCCTTTTTACTCGTGATTTTCATGTCGGAAAGAGCCAGTAAGGTCCCGATGAGTGACTTTGTAGTCGTAGATGTATCTCGAGCTCAAGTTACATTTGTAGAAGCAAACTGCTCCTCTAACCGTCAGATCCAAGCATTTAATCCCGAGATGAAGTTATATTTCCCTGTTCTTTGCGTAGATCCATAAAACGACCGTGGAAACACCCTAATAGTCACTCGTAGATTGGGGTTTGGTGCGTGCATTGTAGACCTAGGGATACAAGTGGCGCGACTTATAATGCCGTTTTGTCAATTTCATTTTGCGCAGTGGGAGGTCGACTTATGGTTGATCCGTACGTATGGAGGCTTTTGGCTTTTTGATGATCGCCAAGGGTAAGATGTCTTAAGAACGCTCACTTCCTAACATAGGGGAGACTTTTGAAACATGTGAGAGTGTGGATTTGCCTTTTAAGGTCGAAGGGTAGCCTCAAGAAGGCTGAGCTAGATGAGGGATAGTGACAATGAGGTTTTGATTTCGCCAGCGGTGGACCGAAAATCTGTAGAAACGGTCAGAAAAAAGTTTTAGGAGGGTTTTCCTGGGATGACATATTGACATAAGGAAATCAGCTTAAAACCTGCGCCTATAGATATAGTCATCACTAACATATAAAAAAATACCGATGTGCTATGCTGGCTCCATTTGGGGAGGGCAGCCTCATCGTCGGAGGTGTCCGTAGATTCGGATTTTTGGCTTATGAAGACCACGTTGCCTTATCCATTGGGGCAAAAATTTACCCTTCTCTTGATGTTATTTCGAAAAAGTGACAAAGATGGTTAACATCAATGATACTTCTACCTACCCCACTATCTTTCATAACATTTTTTTCTTCTCTTGGCTTATTTGAACTAGCGTATCTCTTTTGACAATGCATATTTTTTTTCTTTTTGCAAAAATGAACCTATCTATTTCTACTCTTATATCTCATGAGTTCGTACTAAACCGATGAACTCCTTCATTTCTCTACATAAAACTAGATCGACCAAGTCAAGATTAAGCAAGCTTTGACAAAGATTTCATTCTTTAATCTACAACATGAAATTTAAAATGACCAAATCAGCATTAGCGCTGATTTGTCATGCATTTGCGGCGTATAAAAGACAAGCTGCGACACAAATGTTATTCGCAATAAAAGGAAACTAGACAAGCGGGGCTAGGGATGTACAGCGGTGTTTTTCATCCCTCGCTTCTCTCTTTGGTTCGCGTTTAGGCATGTGGAACCGTATCTCTCCCTAATCTAAGCTCGCGTGATAAGTCAATCTTACACAATGTTGACTATCTTGGCACTCACTAACTTATCACAAATAAATTTATACATGTCTCGTCTATGATTAGAGCTAGATAGTCGTAACAAGACATTGGAGCACTAGTAGCGCATTTAGGCTTTGCTCGCCTTCTCGAAAGACCGATTTTGGAACATGGGGCCTTTGTTCTATCTTCACTTGCCTCTCTTTTCTCGCTTTTACCTGCTTTTTGACTTTCCTATCTTTTGATCGTTTTTGACTTTTCAATTTTTCAATATTTCAAACAATGGTATGTACAATGACCCGAAAGTGTTTCAAACTCAAAAATCTTGAAATGACTCAATTTCTAAGATCTTATCCCTCGTAAGGATCTCCTCTCACCCTTGGCCCACTTAACTCCCGAAAAAGAAAAATTTGGGAAATTCTCTCTCTCTCTAACATGACATAGGGATTCATGCAAGAATCTCTAAACGATCTACGCATCCTCCCTCTCCGTATCTCTCGAATATCTCGATTTCCACTCCTTTCCTATCAGACATGCTTTCTTCGTAATGTATGTACTCTTGGTACTTTCTTGAAATAGATAGTGACATCATCAAGGTATGCAAAAACACGTAGAATTTAAAACTGGAACATGGCCTTCATGAACTGATTTTTGATATTGGGTGGTTTTGCAATTTTGAACTTGAAATCGATCTACCCTCAAGAACCTGGAAAAAAATCTTTAAGTTGTCTACTTTGCAAAGTGAATCTTATGATTATGACCGTAAACATGATCTTGCAGAACACATGATTAAAAAGTGCACTTTTAATTGGTGAACTCATGATCTTGGGTAGAAAATACATGATTTTTGTTATATGGAGATGCAAGATATTTAAAATCAAAGCGCGATTCTATGGCCACTAGTTTTATCCTCTCTTGATCATTTCAGCTTTGTTTCAACTGTTTTGTTTGCTTTTGTTAAAATTGTTCTTTGAGGAAAAGGTAGTGATACATCTAGCTTTCCCCTTGTTTTTTCCGTCAGAAATTAGTATTTTGCATGAGATTCTGATTTTTAGCATTTCTAAGTTCTTCATGAAAAGACAAAATATGAGCCAATTTCGATAGGTTCAGATACTGTGGATTATAACTATCATCCCTTGCTCATAAGAAGTTCATCCGGCATTTTCTCAAGATGTTGAGCTACTGAGTGTTAGGGTCAAAAGTTTTATTTGCGTGAGGAGGGTCACAGGATGGTAAATCTTTGAGGTATGGTAGAAACATTAAACTCCCTTTCTCCTAGTCCCAAATAGGTTTATGATGTGTAGGCTTCTAAAGCTTTTACCCTAAGCAAATTTCCACAAGTTACTGCTGATGTTTGACTAAAGCTATAGAGCAATTTGCTTGATATTACATGAGGGTTTTGTGCTTCTTGCTCTAATCCTACTTTGGGAGAGGGGAAACTTACTTTCCCTCAAGACACAAATGCCTGCTCTGCCATGATCATGGTAGTTTTGAGTGTCCATTTCATCATAAGGCACCGGTGGACAACCGATGTGGTGGATCTAAGTCTATATTGGTTTCTTCTCGACTCTTCCTCCATGTTTACATCCATATGCATAATGAAAGAGTTTAAGTCGGAACGAAAGCAACACATTGGAATGTGATCTCGGCCTATCTCGTTCGCTAATCATGTATTTCTATGTGTGATTCGCAGTAGAGTATCCCTGATCCGACCAAACACAGAATGGTGGCATATGACATGTCCAGTTGGATATTCCCTTGAAGTTTGGCTCCCCAAGATCTCTGATAGAAGCATTCCGTACTGGGAGGAATGTCCGCCACTATTATATCCTATGATTAGATGTTTAGCTGTATTTGGGGCGCGACTAAAACAAAAGGTCTTTGATCAAACCTGTGCATTGGACTTCGCTTGAATCAAATGAATACAAGTCTTTGTATGGTCTTGTGATTTCCAAGCCTAATCTTTCCATTACTACCTTCGGCATAAGATTACGTGAGGCGCCTGAGTCTAGCATGGCATTGTGGAGGATTTGGTCATGGATGTTTAGGCTAATGTAAAATGGAAGAGTAACTCCTTCTTGGAATTTTCCCCTCTACCTTTGGACCAAACAATACTTCAGGAATGTCAATGCTGAGGATTAACAAAGGTGTTCGCATCATTCCCTAGATTTGATTTCTTTTAGTACTTGGGATTTATAAGAGTTTTGGGCAATGAGCTCAAAAAGTAAGAGGCATGGTGATTTTGATCTTAGCGAGTTCGCCTTTCAAAGCTAAAAGGCACTTGAAGTTTAGATATGTTTGTTTCTGAGCCTTTTTCTCAGCTAAGACCTTGTCTATGTTCCGAGTTTGTTGACCTTGTTTAGGGGTTTTGTTTGCCATAGTGTTGTTTTGGTGACCTTTGTAGAAGTATCGGGAGTATCTCGAGAGAGGACTAGTTTGAGTAACTTTAGCTTGGCTTTAGCCGGCCTTTCTCTCAACCTTGATTTTGTCATTGCCTATCGCTTTCTTTGAGGATGGTATTAGGGACTTTAGCGATGATCTCGAGTTACCTTTTCGTGACATTGTCTTGGTTTCTTTTACTTCTAAGGTCATATTGCTCCTCGTGAGCTTTATAATGGCATTCGAAAATCTATGCAGGTGGTAGTCAAGATTTTCATAATTGGTCTCATCTTGATCAAAGCGAAAAGAAGGCTTGTTCTTCTTCTCCAGGAGGTACACTCCTCACTCTCACTATCGCATCTCTATGAGGTTTAGATGACTTTCATCAAGAGGTTCTCAGTATCCCTATCATCCCTCTTCTACATAGTTTTCATTGAATGGTGGCACGAGACTCGGTTGGTCATTATCCCTTGGTCCTAAGTTTTGGGGCTGCCTCCTCCCTAAAGTTTTGCTTCTTGCTTCGATTGGAGGGTTTGACCGTGTTGTCCCCTAATAGTGAGCTTTTTCTATTGATCTTTTCCCACATTTTAGCCAAGTGAATTTGACTAAGTCATCTATTCCGGGATCTAGGGAAGGTGGATGAAGTGGAGACTCTATGTCCGTATTTGACTTTTTCTTCTCGATCTAGTTCTGAGCTCTTTTCTACTAAGTTGGCATCTGCTTGTTGGCTATTTGTTGCATTTCCTCCCAAGGTAGGGGGATCCCTTATCTCTCGATGATGG
Source organism: Pinus albicaulis (assembly GCA_034641835.2). NCBI lineage: Eukaryota > Viridiplantae > Streptophyta > Pinopsida > Pinales > Pinaceae > Pinus > Pinus albicaulis. The sequence continues at coordinate 155,128 of JAXQQM020074799.1, forward strand.
GTCATGTCCTGATCAAACCCCCTGCCAGGAAATTTTGCCAAGGCTAAACCAAGTGGGGGTTTGAAATGAGGTGTGGAGGGAGTTATTATACAATCGCGTTGAACCTAGTACGCAGTAGCTTTGGACACTTTCCCCATTTTCCCGTTTTAGGTCGTATATTCCCGATCGTGATTTGAATGGGGTTTCTTCGGATTTCCCACCCTATTTCTCGTAAAACTCTGATGTAGTTCCTCAGGGATATCATGGATACTGCTTTGGAGCAAAAGATTTTGAACCATGCTTTGGGTTCACCACCAAGACTTTGAGCAAATATTCTCATTCGTACGACTAGCCTCGTCTTAGTACCTCAGGTATTCATAAGCATCGCTCATTCTACTTATATGTTGTTGTAGGTGTGTAGGTGTCTTCTCCAAGAAAGTGTGGGATTTGCCCTTGATATTTGTTCTGGGGAGAGGAGCTGTCGTTGGCAGCGACTAAAGGTGCTGCATCAGTCGCCCATGACTGGAGCTAATGGATGATGTACAAGATGAGGACTAGTAGGTTGAAATGAAGTGGTTTGAACAGGTGTGGCGGATGAACTTGGACTAGTGATCTGGTTTTGAGCAGATCTGGGATGATAAGAGCCAAATTGATAAAGAAGCTGGAAATCAGGAGGAGTGGTAGGTGAAGCTTCTCTATTAGGACTCTGTGGTGGGTTTAGGGGTTCAAGATCGTCAAAGTTTATCTTACTATATGATTTGCTTCTGGGAAGAGTTTGTGATGACTCTAGTTCCAAAGGTGAATCTAGTAGGATAGTGCGATGTTTAGGTACAGATCTTGTTCTACGGATGGATCTATCAGTAGCTAGATGATTAGTTTCAGAAGCTTGCCACAGAATCTTTTCTGGGTCATCTACTATGATAGGGGGATTTGGGTCTGGATGAGCTCTGGTATTGATTCTTCGTGAAGCCAGATTTTAGATCTAGAGTTTAGAGAGAATGGTATTGGTGAATGTTTTGGATGAGTGATTTTTCTAAAATTTTACTAAGGTGAAGGATGGTCAAAATAAAAGGGATGGATTAGTGGAGTCGCCAGGTGGAACTGGGTTGTTGTTGTGAAGATAGCTATGGTCCACCACCAGTAACTAATCTGGAAATGTTTTTGGATTTTCTGAGTTTTATGTGCAGCCTATGGTTTGTTAAAGTATTCTAGACTTGTTTCAACACTTTGCTAGGGTGATGAGAACAAAAAGAGCTTACTCTAAATGGGTCTATGGACTGCTTGCTTGTTTATGGTATCTAAAGGACCAAAGAGTCTATAAGAGTTTGCTAGACTATCATGTACTCAGTGTCCCACCATCTCCCGCTGTGTTAGTGAGCGATGTGATAGGTCTATCAGATAGTAGCCTGGAGCTTGGTAAAATAGTAAGGCTTACTAGAAGTTAGTGGAGTCGCCAGGTGGATTTTCAGTTTGTTTTGAGATATACTTGTATGGTCCACCACCAGTAATGTCAAAAACCAATCTAAGGGAGTGTTTTTGGGGTTTTTTGAGTTTTATGCGCCTACAAGGTTTGGAAGGGTTTTCTATAACTGACTCATCATTTTGCTAAGATGGTGAGGGAGCTATTTTCTACCCTTCAAACAATCTCTAAATTTACTAAGCTTGATTGAGACTTCGGGAGTTACTAAGTTGTACTTAGATTGTCACTAACTCGGAAGGTCCTACTGTGAGTGTCACTATGTTAGTGAGCAGTGGGATAAGTCAATCAGATAGTATTCTCAAAGGTTTCTAAAGATGAGGGAAACTAAGCTTTTAATCACTCAGAGTCCCACCGTGATCGCCATTATGTTAGAGTGGCGATGAGGTGGCTAAATCGGATGGTATTCTAAAATTTAGCAAAGTAGTAAGGCCTACTGGAGGCTAGTGGAGTCGCCAGGTGGATTTTTAGTTGTTTTGAGGTATATTTGTATGGTCCACCACCAATACTATCAAAAACCAATCTAAGGGAGTTTTTGTGGTTTTTTCTGAGTTTTATGTGCAGCCTAGGATGTAAGAGTGTTATAAACCTGATTCATCACTTTGCTAAGATGGTGAAACAGAGAGTTCACACTAAATGATTCTAAAGGCTGATGGTCTGAGTTTAGGATTGAAGGACTAAAGAGTCTATAAGAGTTTGCTAGACTGTCACGTACTCAATATGTCCCACCGTGATCGCCATTATGTTAGGGTCTCGTGATTTGCCTGATTGGCTAGCCAAATGACGATGTAACATCAAACCAAGCTTTGGATCCCAAGGACCTAGCCTTCCTGGACTCAGAGAGGGCTCTCTCTATTATATGCAAAAGATGTCGGTGTGTTTACTTGCGGTGTTTTGATATTAGGCTAGTTATGAAGTGTGTTTTTGGTTTTTTGGTTTTTTAAGTTTGTGAGGGATGAAACTGATCAAATACATAAACTGGATAACAAGATGTAGATAAATTGGGCTATGGGGTCAAACAGGTCAAGGAAGCTATGAGGTGATGATGTAAAGCTGATGTAGGGCCGATTTGATTCACGGTAGAAGGGATCTTCGGGAAAAATGGATTAAATGGACAACAAGTTTGTGAAAGACAAGGGATTTCAAGTGTAACTAGTTGATAGCAGACATAAACATGTTATAGCAAGCCATTAACCATGCGAAATGCAACTATGAGCTATTCAAAACATTGAAATCAAACATTCCAGCCATACATAGAGGTATAAGACCCTCTAACTTTGGGAAATGACTATCAGACTTTGGGGAAAACACATAAGACAAACTAACAACTCATAAACTACGCCGGAATGCCTAAACATAGTCTCTAAGTCATTGGGCACTTTGGCAAACAAGCTTTCATAGTTTTAGGCAAAGGGCTAGATCGGGACTAGGCCTCCTTGGTTCAACGAGATGATCAGCAAATCAGTCAAAGAGAAGGTTTTATGGACAGAAATATGGGCAGCTAATAGGTAGGTAGGGCAAACCATACATCCTACTCAACATACATAGAACTTATGAATAAAACCTAGCAACAATACCTTAAGTTACTAAAGAGCAGCTAAGAATTCTTTAGCATGACTAAGGAAGAAGAAAACATCAAGCTATGAAGATTCAGGGATCTTGAGGTGCCTCCAAGGGCATATCTCAAAATCAATCTCTACTGATCTATAGCAGCAAGAAATATGTATTATGAATGAAAACTAGAAGACAAAAACATATCAATAAACACTATACCATTCTACCATGTCAAGGAATCCATCAACAATCCTTCATTATTCCTCAAAAGCATCCAAGAGGCAGTCCAAAAATCATAACTCAAGTGTATTCTTCAAAGCTCATATGACCAATGTATTAATTCTTCTCTCAAGTTCAGCCTCCTATTTACAATGAAACCCATGGAATAAATAGGCTTGAGGGAGGAAAACCTCATGGAGCAACTAGCTATCCCATTGGCCAAGTCAAAATATCTAAACTTGTCCTTGAGGCTTTGCAAAGCCCAAGACACAAAATATCCCATAAAATATCTAAAAAACTGCTAAAAACGGAAATTATATTGACTTTACATGATTTCCCAATGATAAAAATAGCTTAACGCACATTTGGGAAAAGCAGATTTTTGGAGATCAAAAATTACAAAAATACTTCATATTTATGCCTGAAAAAGGTCCCCTGACTTGCTGAAGGCAAATGGCAGCCTTCCCGGTGTCGAAATGAGGCTCATGATGGCTCGTTGGAAAGCTCTCTGTGTCTTCTTTCCGACGCAAGTGAAATCACCTCAATCTGATCTCTGAAAGTCCCTCAAAACTGTACCTGTGTGAAAAAACCCAGAAAATAGCAGACTGCTGATATGGCGGGCAGAATGTGCAAAATGAGGGTGTTTTTCGCCAATTTGAGGGGGCGAATGATCTTCGAATGCCCTGAAAATCGCTGGAGACCTGCTCATGGAATTATGGCATCCATCGGTATCATCCTCCTCCCTTGACAACTCATCAAACTGAAATGGCGAATTTATGAGTTTTCGGCCAAAAACCCAAAAAATGCCAAAAAACAAAAAGTTGTCGAACAAGGCCCAAAATTGGCATGCATGACCCTCAAGGGTCCATAGCAACATGCTCCGAAGCTGAGGCCAAAATATCAAGGGATGATATGCTTTTCCCTTCCTTCCGTGCTAGGCGCTTCCCCTTCAACTTCTTCAATTTCTCTTGTGCTACCTTTAATTTTTGCCTGGCAAACTGATTTAGCTTCTGAAAGTGAAGAGTCCTCTTTATTTGTAGCTCAAGATCCCTGTTCGCCCTCTCAAACTTCGTTTCCAAATTCTGGTTAGCTCTCTCAAGCCATGCTTCTTTGTTTTCCTCAATTTCCTGCTCAAGGAGGGCAGTGAGAGGAAAGGCTTCGAAATGAGCTTGTTCTTCTGCTCTCTGCTTTTCCACGGCTCTTCTAAGCCCGATGGTCCTAGGCCTCTTCCGCCTAGGCTGGTCTTCCTCCTCTTCATCATCAAACTCACCAATGAGCTCTTCAATTCTTGCTTGCGCCCTTTCTGCTTCTTTCTTATACTTAATTGCCCTTGCCTCATGAATAGCTGCATGAAACTTCATCTGTTTGTTTTCAACTTCCAAGAAGTGGTTGAAATTCCTCGCCCTTTGAAGATCTTCCTGTAATACCTCAATTTGCCCCTCTTTGTGAATGAGGAGGTTTTCAAGGAGGCGGGCCTCATTGTCACTATCATCGCTTTGGATAGGGATAATAGCTAATTCATCTCCATGCTTTGTACTTTCTCCAATTTTACTTTTGCCTTTGAAAGCCAATCTGGCGCTTTTCCTCCTTGGCAAGCTAGAAGGTGTCTTTTTGGGCAATTTCCTCTTGCTAGGAACAGTCTTGGTCACTGTTTGGATGGCAGCTTTAGCTTGCTGTTCTTCCTCAATATCTTGTCCAGTTTGTGTCTCAAAAGGTGCTTCAATTTCTTGCCCAACTTGCTGTGCTTCATCAACTGTCTGCTGCTGTCCCTCAACATCCAAATGCTGCTCATCAATGTGTACCTGTGGCTGTTCTTCACTTTGTATCTGCTGTCCTTCATCATCTGCCTGCTGGCCTTTATTCTGTATCTGCTGCTGTTCATCAACCTCCAACTGCTGCTGTTCACTGCCTTATAGTTGATGCTGTTCACTGCCTTCTCTTTCTCCCTGTGGTTCACTGCCCTCTCCTTCTCCCTGTTGACTTGGCTGCCCAATAGTCATTTTGAGTTTTTTAGGTGTAGGCCTACTAGACAGAGGCACCGGGCGATGGACAGGCTGAGTAGGAGACACATAATCAGGAGGGACAGTGGAAAAATCTGAATGGCTAATGAATGAATCCCATGAAACCCCCTTCTTCTCTAGCTGGTATAAGAAGATAATCTTGATCAAGGAATGATGAAAGAGAGAAGGGATTTGCTGAGGTGGAGCCTTCTTTTGGACAGTAGCTGCCATTTTCTCTATGCTTTTGGACAAAAAGTACGGAAGGTTTAGTTGCCTGCTTCTGGTAAAATGCATCAACAAGTGGACATGGTAGGCATAAATTTGATTAAACCTCCCTTCACAAGTGAAATATCTCATTATGGCTTTCATCAGTGGAGCATAACTGTCAAGAAGATAGGAAAAAGGGAAAATAGCAGTGATGGTTTCCCTATGTTCAGGCTTGATGAAAGGTTTATAATCCTCTAAATCAAGATGAGCTTGTTTAAACCACTTTTCACCATGATACGGGATCTTGGTAGCCTTGGACACATACCTTGGAGAAATTTTGAAATCAAGACCCGCCAATTGGAAGTGTTTTTCCTTGAATCTCAAAGCGCACAAATGTGTTAGTGGCGAAAAACTCTTGACTTCTTCTATCTTCTGGCAGAAATTAAGACAGCCTACTTCATGGAAATTGAAAAGCACAGATGGGTGAGCATTGATTTCTTCTGTGGAGATAGGCTCATATCTCTTATGTGGACCGCTCCTGTGGTCTTGCTTTGGAGGCATTCTGACTTGAACAAGCTTTGGAAGAGGAAAACTGCCTTTACTGTATGTAAAAATGATCTGCTGGATTGAAACTGGCCACTATGCTATTTGGACAGAGAAAAATGTGAGGTGGAGATTTTGCAACAAGTGTTCCTTTGAATAAACCAACTCTGCTCTCCTTAAAACCAGCCCTTTCACCTCTGGATGCACCTCAGCCAGGCAAACTTTTTAATAGGGTACCATGTGTAAAGATGGGACAAACTGATGTGTAGATTCCCTGTGCACAGTTTTGAACAATCACTCCTCTTGTGAATTTGTTATAGGCCAACCAACATACCTACATCTCTGTCTTCAATGTAAAATTCAATCATCAACAACCTGTCCTTTAGAAAATGGCCCTATTCACCCTTAGAATCTCTCTGTCAACAACTCTTCAAAATGATACCATATAGTGAAAAGAAAAGGCAGACCTAGGTTAGGTGAAATATCAGTGCACAGTGTTTTAGGAAAAATACTCTTTGCTTGTGAATTTAAGAGATTAACTATCACATCTATACCTCTGTCTCCAATGTTAAATTTCAACCATCAACAACCTGCATTTCAGAAGGTGTCCTGTTCATCTTTGGAAAAACTCTGTCAACAAATTCTCAGTATGAAATAATGTAGTGAAGAAGAGGGGCAGACTATATGAGGCAGCTGTATATAATGCCAAAGTTTCCCTGCTTGGTGATCTTTGAAAGTTTAAGCAACACATCTTGTGTCTTGGATCAACATTATATTTTCCAATTATTCCAAATCTGCCTTGACTAAGTATACCAACAGCCAATCAGCTTTCATGTGTGAAAACAACTATTTGTGCAATTAAAAATTCACTTGGCATAATCTTGAGCCAAGATGACAGACCCTTTTAAAAAACCACAGAGCTTTGGGCAGAGGCTTATGTGAGTTTTCTTTTTCAAAACAGTCAAGGGTCCCTTATACACGTAACCCTAGCTTTTGGAAGGGAAAACCTTTGTTACACCTGACAGACCTAAGCCCTGTCTCTATGACAAAATCTTCTTCTGCAGCTTTAATCTATAAGTTTCTGCTTGAATAATAACCCCTACAGCTTTACATTTCAAAACCTCACACAGCGAAAACACTGTTCTTCCTTTCTATTTTAGCTATGGTGACAAGGTTTTGAAAGGTCGTGTATGCTGGGGTGTGAAAAATTTGTAGTGGTTTCAACACACGCTTTCCTCCATAGGCCTCTTCAACAATACATCTATCCTTCCAGCATAGTTACAAATCAAGGCATACATAGTTCAATTTTGGTATTCGAGATTTTCAAGGGCGGAGTTTGAAATACCTCTTGAATTTGATGGGAAAACCTTTGGAAGAAAACTTGAGTAGCACCGGAGCCTTTTAATCCTACGCGACACTCTTTGAAGACAGCACGTCGCGCAAGGAAATACCTGTCGGGTCGACCTGTCGGGTGGTCGGGCGGCCTGTAAAGGCGCGTCGCGCCAACGTACAAGCACATCGCGCTAACACAGGCGGCCTGTGTAAATCCTCTTCCAGGCACATCGCGCAATCCCGCAGGCGCGTCGCTCGGTGAAAAAACGTGCAAACTGTGCTATTTCGACCAGAATTCTTTGTGTTGATGCTATGGAGGCATGGAAATTAGTTTGAAATTCTGAAAATGAAGCTCTCGCTCGCACTTTTCAATCTTTATGTTATTTCAACTCTTTACAACGGTCACTATCTTTTGAAATGTGAAGCGGAACTTTGGTTTGGCCTTTGCAAGGCGTTTTTGTTTTGAAACACCAAACCTTTAAACTCAGAAACATGTCTCCATAATCTTTATGTTATTTCTGCCACTGTTTGGAACAACACTGGTTACATACATGAGATATAGAAAACCTTTTTTTTAAAACAGTCAAGAGAAAGCTTAAACACTGTCATGTTTCTGAAGGATAGGGCTCGCCTTGTCAATATATTTTGACAGCCTTGGTGTTTGCATTTTTCCTTCAACCATTTTCCTACTGTAAAAGCCAAGTTGCTGCATCTTTTATAGCCTGCTATGGTCTTCAAAGAGGGGCTTTTTTCACTGCAATCCTCTGCTTGACAACACATTATGCCACATCTCTGCTTATTTAATAATGGAAACTTGTTTGTTTCAAACTATCCATACTGTCTGTTCATAAAAACAACTTTTTGCTTATACATCAACTGGTAGGCTTATTCACCTTGTCCATCTGAAAGATAAGATTGTAAAACAGGAAAAACAGGGCTTGCCTTGTTAATGTATTTTGACTGGTGCATTGGTCTTTTTGTAAGAGAGACATTCCAAAACCTCAACTCTGTCCCCTGTTTTGACAATTTAGGTGAAATGTTAACAAAGAAAAGTCATCCAACATCTGTCAAAAGGCATTTGAAATCTGTTTTATCACTTAACAGGAGATTGCCTGTGCCCTTCCAACTTGTTTAATAATCTCTGCTCTTAGGTGATTTATAGGCTTCCCTCTGGACTGTAAGTGCTATCCTTTGGCTATTTCCCTTCATATCATAATTCTCTGCTTTCTGGAAAAGCGCCCTTTGGACTTTGGGCATGTGACAGTGGATTGTTATTTGATCCTTTCCCTTAAGGAAACTGTCCCCTTTTTGGTATCAATGGCATACATATATTCAATTTTGTCTCTTTTCTATTACAGGTACAGTCTGACAGACAGCTCTTTGAATAGGGAAAACAATACCTTTGCATCATAAACACTATCATTTACCTGTGCAATGACTTCTATTTAATTTCTTTGTATCCTTCCACTGCATTCTTATATCAATCAGTTTCAGCAACCTGCAATGGCTTTGGCCATCTGCTCATATATGGAGGAGGCTCTTCATCAGGTAAGGTATCTGAAGGTTTTTGACAAATCTGTCTGACACAGCCTTTCTCTGAATGTGATGGCAAGCAAACTATTTAAAAAAACATCAATACTATCATCTCTTCTTGCAAGCATCACTGTGTTTCAGCAAAACCCTAGCCAAAGTGACATTGTCTCTCTGCACTGTTCTAGGGGTCACTGAAATATCATCATTTGGTTTGGTCACCTCATGACAGATTACTTGACAAATGGTTTCTGTGACTATGGAGGTTAGTGCCTTTTGAAAAACCAAGAACTTTCTTTCTGCCTGTGTAATGGCATTTTGTCAGCATCTACTCCATGTGGACAAACAGGCTTCTTATGATTGGAATGTTTACTGATGATAGGCCTTTCTAAAGTTCAATAATTCACATGACTTGAAAGCTTCAGATGACCTCCTTTATCAGACCAGACTCCTTTTCCTTTGAGCTAGCCTATTTCAACTATATTCCTGTTATGATCATCAGTCATATTCATAAAACCTGGAGTCTCTGTTTCATTTGTTCAGTTCAAGGAAAACCTGGACTTTTGCAATCTTCAAAGTCCATATTGGCCAGCGCCCTCTGCTTGTGGATGAAGGAGGCGCCCTAACCCTCTGCTTGTAAATGAAGGAGGTTCTGGGCCTTGACAATTTACCAGTTTGCTGAGACAGTGGTGACCCTTTCTTACTGTGATTTTCATGCTGGAAAGAGCTGTAAGGTCCTGGTGAGTGACTTTTGTTTTGCAGATGTATCTCAGGCTCAAGTTACATTTAGAAGCAGCTGTTCCTCTAACTATAGATCCAAGCATTTAATCCTGAGATGAAGTTATATTTCCTGTTCTTTGCAGAATCCATAAAACACTGTGAAAAACCTAATAGTCAGCTTGAGATTGGGGTTTATGCAGTGCTGAGACCTAGGGATATAAGTGGCGCGACGTAGAGCTGTTTGTCAATTTCATTTGCAGAGTGGGAGGTCAGTTATGGTTGGTCTGTAACAGATGGAGGCTTTTTGGCTTTTTGATGATCGCCAAGGGTAAGATGTCTTAAGAACGCCACTTCCTAACATAGGGGAGACTTTTGAAACAGATGTGGATTTGCCTTTTAAGGCTGATGGGCAGCTCAAGAAGGCAGAAGCTAGATAGGATAGTGACAATGAGGTTTTGATTTCGCCAGGGGTGGATTGAAAAGGTAGAAATGGCGAAAAAAGTTTTAGGAGGGTTTTCTGGATGACATATTGACATAAGGAAATCAGTTTCTAGAAAACTCAGCTATAGATATAGTCATCACTAACATATAAAAAAAATACTGATGGCTAACACGGCATACCGGTATGCTGCCAAGATTGAGCAGAAATTCAAGCAGAAGAAGCGATACTTTGGATCTGCGAATCAAAAGCAAGGGAAAGGTTTTTCCAAACCGCAGAACAAAGGACCGAGCCAAGGCATGGCGGCTAAAGACAACTCATCGAAGCCACAAGAAAAGAACAGCACCGCAAAGCCAAAGAAGGACACAGGAAAGTGGTGTGAGTTCCATAAGAGCTCCACTCACAACACAAGTGAGTGTCGGGCCAAGCAGTCGCTAGTGGCCGAGATGAAGGCTTCTGAGTCAGATGCATGCTCTGACTCCGAATCAGAACCTGAAAAGGCGAATGAAAAAGGGAAACAGATTATTGATGCGGAGCCCAACGCCACTGTTGCCACTGCAAAGATCCAAAAGGAGGAACCGGAAGATCCAGAGGAGGAGGAACGCCTCTTCCACTCCCAGATGTGGGTAAAGGGCTCCCCAGTACAGTTCATTGTCGACAATGGGAGCCAAAAGAACCTCATTTCAGCAGACGCCGTGAAGCGGTTGGGCTTGCCGACCACAGCTCACCCACATCCATACACCATCTGGTGGCTTCACCAAGGACGAGATCTCCGCGTCAGCCAAGAGTGCCGCCTTCCCTATAGCATCAAGCCCTTCACGGATGAGGTATTATGTGACGTTGCTCCTATTGATGTTTCTGATGTATTATTAGGACAACCATACTTGTGGAAGCGTCATGCTGTGTATGAGTCTCGACCTCGTGCTGTTATTATTACTTTGGGAAATAAGTTGTACAGGATACCAGAGGTACCACCTCCCACGACTATCTCTTTGGTTACTGCAAAACAATGTAGTAAGCTCATTTCCCAAACCAGGAAATTCGTTTTCCTGATGATCCGCCCCCAGGGCAAGAAGAAGACTGTGGCCACGACCTCCAGACAGGGCCCCTCTGCACGACAACAACAAATGGATAAGGTCGTGGAGGAGTATGAGGACATCTTCACCTCACCCACAGGGGTTCCTCTGCACTGCCAGGTCAAGCACCCGATTGATCTGACCCCAGGTGCGCCACTACCCAATGGACCGATCTATCGACGCTCTGTTCTGGAAAATGATGAAATCAAGAGGCGGATTCAGGAGCTGTTGCAGAAAGGTCACATCAGACCAAGTTCATCGCCCTGTGGGAGCCCGATCGTGTTGGTACAGAAGAAGGATGGGACGTGGAGACTCTGTATTGACTATCGGGCGCTGAACAAGATCACTGTCCGGAATAGGTACCCAATCCCACGGATTGATGACCTTCTGGACCAACTCAAAGGTGCAAAATATTTCAACAAGATTGACCTGAAGTCTGGGTATCACCAGGTACCAATTGAACCCTCCGATGTGTGGAAGACGGCCTTCAAAGCCAAGGAAGGCCTTTTCGAATGGTTGGTCATGCCTTTTGGGTTGACGAATGCTCCCGCCACCTTCATGAGGATGATGGATGACATATTGCGGCCATTCACCAACTCATTTGTAGTGGTGTACTTGGATGATATTCTGATCTTCAGCCAGACTTGGGAAGAGCACCTTCACCACATCCGACAAGTCCTCCAAACACTGCGGCAACACAAGTTGTGTGCCAATTTGGAGAAGTGAACTTTTGGCATGACCCAGGTTCAATATCTGGGATACATTATTGATGAAAGGGGGGTGCATGTGGATCCAGCCAAGATCCAAGTCATTCGGGATTGGCCAGCCCCAACCACTATAACAGAGCTTCGCAGCTTTCTGGGTCTTGCTAATTTCTACCGTAGATTCGTGTTGGGATTCTCTCATATCACTTGGTCCTTGAGTCAAGTCACCAAAGGAGGAGCGAGAGAAAAATTCTTTTGGTCGGAACCTCAACAGAAGGCGTTCAAAGAATTGAAAAATCGCCTCTGTTCTGCCCCAGTGCTCACCTTACCAGACTTGCAGCAGCCATTTGAGATCGAGACAGATGCCTCTGACTATGCTATTGGGGCGGTTCTTACTCAACAGGGACATCCAGTGGCATATCACAGTGAGACATTGTCTGAGACAGTTCGCAAGTATCCCACCTATGACAAAGAAATGTATTCCATTGTGCAAGCCTGTCGACAATGGAAGCATTACATTTTGGGGAAGGAAACAATCATCCACACAAACCACCGGCCCCTGTAGTTCATACAGACACAAGGGAAGTTGCAGAATGATCGCCATCAGAAGTGGTCCACATATCTGCAACAGTTTCATTTGAACATCAAGTACAAGAAGGGTAGCACCAATAATGTTGCAGACTGCCTCAGCTGACCACCGATCATGGCACTCACCACCGTGCTCAACTCTTGTGGGCACGAGACTTCTGATTGGCCACTTCTCTATGAGAGTGACCCAGAATTCAGCCACACTTACAAGGCACTCTTGGGCACTTGTGTTCCTTCAAGCGAGCCACATAAGATGATATGGGAAGCACACTGATGCTGGAGTCGTCAAGTATTTTACGAGAAAACAAGAGTGCAATCCCGTTATGGCATTTCTATCAATAACCTTCGAAAGGATGTATAGAAGCACATCAGATCCTGCACTGCTTGTGCCATTGCCAAACCGACCATCAAGAAGCAAGGCCTATAAACTCCTCTACCTACCCCTAGTCGACCTTGGGAATCCATCTCCATGGATTACATGTCGGGCCTGCCTTCTACTAAGCAGGGAAATGACTGTGTTTTTGTGGTCGTCGACAGATTCTCGAAGATGGCCATTATGGCGGCCTGCAAGAAGAATATCACAGCAGAAGCCAATGCTAAACTCGTCTTTGAACGAGTGTGGGTGCACTTTGGGATCCCACAGTCTATCATATCAGATCGGGATAGCAGGTTCCTCAGCACATTTTGGTCCAGCCTCTGGTTGATGTTGGATACCAAACTCACCAAGTCCACAGCTTTCTATCCCCAAACAGATGGCCAAACAGAGGTTGTCAACAGAATGATTGTACACATTCTGCGCATGTACAATTCAAAGCATCCACGCACATGGGACGAGAGCCTCCCTTATGTACAACATAGTTATAATCGGGCTCTCCACAGTTCAATCGGCCATAGCCCCTTTCAGGTGGGCTTGGGATTCCACACACTATGTCCCATTGACGTAGCCATGCCATTTGTCATTGCCAAAGCAATTTAGCTCATGTCCAGTCCGGGGTGATGAATGCGCATTTCATCAAGCGCATTCAACACATCCTCCAACAGGTTCATGATATATTGGACAGAGCCAATGCCAAGTACAAGCAATGCCATGATCAACACCGGGTGCCACACAACTTCCAGGTGGGCGACAAAGTATGGCTACATTTGCAGAAGGAGCGCCTCACTGGACCCCACTGCAAGCTTCGCTCGCTTCGATACGGGCCGTACACCATCACCAAGGCTGTAGGCAACACTGCCTTCGAGCTCAGTATTCCACCATTCCTTGGTCTCCGCACTCCGCCTTCAATGTGGACGCTCTCTGCCCTTACTTCCCCACCTCTACTGGGACACCTCTATTACTGCGTAACAACTCACACCAACCGAGTAAACGCACTGCATGGAACAAAGCCACCACAAATTGCATCATGGACATGCATCAAGAACACTCACACGCGTAAGATCCAACTATATCGGGTTGTCAAAGCTGGCCAACTCCTGCACCAAGGAAAGTGGTTCACCAGGGACCAAGTTCAGCAGAAATTTCCTCATCTCATGGAGGAAATTAATGCAATGGGGACCATTGCTTCCTAAGGGGAGAGGAATGATCCAGGTGGATATTGGTGGTGACCCACCTATTCCACTTGGGGCTCCACCATCGCTCATTCTTGCTTTTTCGCTTTCGCACAATTTAATATTTTTAGCAGCTTTTTCTCGGTCCTAAACTTCCGTGAGCCATTTTGAGGCCCTAAACGACGTTTTTTAAAACTGAGAACGAAGATGGGTTCATGGACGAAGATCGCTCGTTCCAAATTTGTGGTCCTCGGACAGAGCTTTCTAATGATGTATCATGTGCGTCAAACGGAGATAGTAGGCCAAAGTTACGTCCCTGGGAAGTTGAAACACCAATTTACCCAAACGGGGCCCATAGTTTTGGCGCTTCATCTCCTAGGGGTTAGGTTTTTGGATGTTTAGGGTTCTCCATTGTTTCTAAATAATAAATAGGCCCTCATGCCTCATTGTAACTCAGTTCAGAGGCCTGTAGTCGCCACATCTCTTCTCAGAGATAGCTACCAGCGCCCTAGCTAGTTTTATTTCCATTCTGTCTGTAAGCAAATTTCAGTTCTTTGATATTAATGAAATGAAGTGTTATTTCCGCTGCATCTCTGTATTTATGTTTATATGTTTATTCTGTTGCGTTCCTGCATAAATCGGGATCAATCAAAGGCTGAGATTTTTTTCAAAATCGACGTTGAACAAAAGCCGTCATATTTTTTTTATTTTATCTGAAGTAGTAGTCGGTATTGAGGGAGTCGTCATATTGCCCACTATCTGAAGGTGAATTCAAGGGCACTCTCTCCGTGGACACCTTGTCGGTGATTAGCGGCAAGGAGGAGTTGATTTCAGTGATTCATATAGGGCCACGATTATACCTGTGACAGCTTGTTTCAGTTGATTGGGTAACACGTGTCTGTAGGGGCCGAGTTTTCAACTGGCCACGAATGTTGTGCGATTGGAGGCAACAAGTCAAATGGGGAGAAACGAAATAGCTTACTAAAATAGTCAGGCACATCGAAGAAACACTGCGGTTTGTTGCACGTCGGCTTTTGAAGATGATGTTTATGGTGCGGGCCACACGAAACCACCCTAACGAAATTGCCCGCTAAGTGGAGCCGCTGGGCATGCACTGTCGACTTGTGGAGCAGAGGTCCACTGCTGAACCCGAACTATTTCCCATTGGTCGTGTGCATTCAATCGGGCCGAGTTATCATTGCCACAATGAGGGTGAAATACCAGCACAATTTGGCTACTGTGAGACCAAATGTGTGGGCATGGGTTGAAGGGACGAGTTCCATTGGAAGGAATCCGACTATAATCGAGACCCCGTACACAAAATTATACAGTGGTTTATTAGACACTCAGATGGAATGTGTGCACGATAAGAGACCACTAGAAGCTAGCGAAGTATTGCCACAATAACACTATTGAGATACATATTTTGATTAATGGTTGACTTCTTGTTCTACAATTGGTGCAAGTGTTCTTAGCTGAAGCATGCATTTGGCATCACTGGTCCAAGCAATGAGCCATCCCTTGGGCTACTGATGCGTAAGAAGGGAAATAAGACTACGACTTGTACATTTCTGAGTTCCCTTCTCATTGGATGGCTGTGTGGGCCATCTCAGTGACAGAGATTTTTGGCACAATAATTCCTTATTGGCAGACTGAGGTCCATAGGCAATTTTGGGTTGAATTTCCTTGTGGAAGAGAGAGATCCATGCTATTGGGATAAAGTCTGATTATTGGCAAACTTGAGCATCATTATCATTAATTTTGTATATGTTCAGCAAGATTGAATTCTGGGTGTATTCATCGGTGATTGGCCAAGGCCTCAAGCCTAAAATTTCTGGGTTGAATTGATGAGTGCCATCAGTGGAGTAGATTCCTGAAGTTCACTGAATATTTTCACAAGACAGCATATGGTCTTTTTGTTATTAATTAAAAGAGGACGGGTATTGGATATGGATTTGTCCATTGTTTCTAGATTGAACGTTAAAGGAATGCACATTTTCCAGATTCCCTTATTTTAGTTGTTGGATGGAAATCATTGGTATACACATTGCTGAGAACTGAATATAGGTTGGAGCTTTTCGAAACAACAAATATGCCAAGCAGCGTGATTACCAGGAGGGCGTTTTTACAAACAACATTTTGTTAAGGATCACAATAAACTCAGGAATTCCTAAAGGCAGTAAGCTAATGCATAGTAACAAATTGCGGCAACTTCCAGGTCAGATCACTAAATTGTATGTTGTCTGATTTTGAGTATTTACAGCTGTATATTTATCAAACTATCTCATGTTTCTTCAAGGGGAATTAATCTGGGTTTATATCAAATTATCATAGTGGAGGGCAGAGTCTTGAGCTGTCTATACTTGTCATTTATTTTCATATACCAGCATTTTCCATTACATCTGTAATGCTAAGTTACAACAGCTTAGGAATGCAATACTGAGTTGAAACAACTCAAAATGACATGTGCAACATTGTGCAAACAATATGTTTGCTAAAACACTTCACTAGAAAATATATAGCAAACTCAGAAAAACGGTGACCACATCATTGGTTAAACCATGGAGGATTCCTAAACAGATTGATGAAAATAAAAATAGAAGTTGGTTCCTTAAACCACCATGCATCAGAAGACTAGAAAACAAATCCAAATAGCAGACCCTTTTCAAGAGGAATTAATGCCATCCTTCAAAAAGGACAGCCAAAAGATTTGCAGGAAGAATTGGGGGTTGGTCACAAAATCTTTGCACTTGGGACAGATCTGAAACACATGAAGATGTCATGGAGAGTTTTGTCCAAACTAGAGAAGTTTAATGAACTTATGTCCAAAATAAGCCAAGAAGAAGGGAAGAAACTGATTTGGGCTCTAAAACCAGCTATTCTTGCTCTTATACAGCCCAAATTCTTGGAGGAACCTTGTGAAGGGGTCACACTTCCAGTTGCAGCTTGCCTCTATAACATCATGAAATTGACCGCACCTATAGCTCCATATAATGATGATGTTATGAGGAAGATTATGAGGTTGATTGTAGAGACTTTTCAGGATTTGGACAACAGCGCAGGCTCTACCTTTGGGAAGAAGCTTGAGATTTTATGGGGTATGGCCACATTCGAGACTTATGTCATCATGTTTGACCTTGAGTGTGATGACTTGATCCTGCAGATGTTCCAATGCTTCTTCAGCATTAGGAGACATCATCCTAAAACTGTCATAGCACACATGTAGTCCATTTTGTTGACATGTATGAGAAACCATGGGACCATTGGCCGAGAGTTGCAGACCCGGTTATTGAGCATTTGGAGGAGAGAGCAGTTGGTCTCACCTGCTGCTTATGAGCTAGCCCAAGGGTTGGTTGAGCAGAATATTGGGCTATTCAGGAGACAGTTGACCAGGGAGGAGCTGCTCCAGTTTGGTGGGTTAGGCAGTAGAAATGAGCTGAGGAGGAAGGGACTTTGCTTCATTTGCAAAGAACCTTGGGGGCCTGATCACTCATGTTTGAGAGATGCAGATGAGGTGGCAAAGGTAGAGCAGGTAAACATTCCTTTTGTATGCCAGGATAAGGACTCTTCTTCAGATGAGTCCATGGGATCATATGAGGATGCTTCTGGGGAGCGAGAGCAGCCATGCAGAGAGGATGACAGTAGACCGGGGTTGTGTTCCAGTGAGCAGGGTGAGCAGCCATGGGACTCTATGAGAGATACTCTGGGTGATGAGTCACTTGTGACGATTCAGCCAGGGCAGCATATGATGGAGCCTGAGTCAGTAGAGGAGGATACTATGGACATCAGGCATGACATTTCCTTGGGTGAGGTCCAAATGGGCGCCCACATTGAGCCTATGATGGATATGCAGCTAACATTGGGGTCAGCCTTTGAAGAGGAACAGTCAGATGCATAGACACCGAGTACAGTGATGGCAGTTGCAGATCCATATCCTCTGGAGGTGTTGGAGGTTGATGGGATTGTTCTGCAGGGGACCAGTAGACAGCGGGAGCATGACATTCCTAATCAGGAATGGGAGGAGTTGTTGGATATGGTGGAGCATCCAACTATGAGTCGACACAAGGATGAGGCGCAGATAGATGTACACGCAGTCAGCAGAACTGCAGTATTTCCAGTGAGTAGCACTCTCCAGGAGTACATCGATGGGGCTTGCAGCATATCTTGCCCACTCTGGCCCATTATAGAGACAGGGGCTTCCTTCTACAGGTAGCTTTCATTGGCAGACAGGGCAGAGTAGTGGGAATCGATTACGGGCTAGCAGCAACACTCTAGGCATGTTCCATATGCAGTTGTTGCTACATCGGATTCTTCTTCCAGGATGGACTGGCGAGAGATCATGAGTTGGTACCCTCTTGATGGTATGGTATTTTTCGTGGAGAGCAAAACGGAGCAGGGGCCCTTAGACATAGTAGATGTTACAGATTCCAGTTGGCAGGAGGGCTCCGGTTGTCGTTACTTCAGGACTCCTTCCCAATTTCAGGAGAGCAGGATCAGCATGGGATTGAGTTAGGACTTGGATTGGAGAGAGGTGATGAGTTGGTGGGGCAGCATATGCAGTTACAGCACAGCAGGAGCCCGGGAGCATTGATGCTTGTTGGTGGTATTCACCTCTGAAAGCATCATCTATAGCCAGAGACAGTGCGCAGCCTGAGCCGTGGGACTTGGGCGATGATTGGCCATGGTGGCATTGGGATCCGGGAGGATTGTTTGTTGACTGGGACAGAGAGAGATCAGTTTGGGATCCCGGCATTGAGGGGTCTGTTCCGAGAGGTTTGACACAGGTGCATAGCAGCACCCAGAGGTTGGTATGGGATCCAGGCATTGGATCTGAGATGCGGCAGGCCAATAGAGTGGCCCACATATTTCAATTGCTTGAGGGCAAGCAATCTTGGGGCGGGAGGTCTATAATATTCCCATTTTTGGTATCACCCATGACAGGGCTAGGAGGGACTTCCAGAGTTAGGAGCAGACAGGTCACATGTACAGATTGGTGCTATCAGTGGGCTCAGGAGCTTTTCGGAGGAGTTTTGAGGATTTTTTATGGTGTTCGGAGGCATTCGCTTGATATACTCCATCATCCGAGCAATTTGGCTTTCGTTCCAATGCATTCCAATAACTTTCGGAATTTTGAGTTATTTATGGGCTTAACTCAGCTGATTATGTTCAAGGTGGCATTCCGGGAGGAATACACGATGGAACACCTTAGTGTAATAGATCATTGGAACTGGGACGAGGAGACCTACATGATGGGACAATTAGACACAGATTTCAGTGACCGGAGGAGGCGTGGTAGCCAATTTACCCTTTTTTGCATTAAAAAGGAATATTTTAATAAAAGGAAAAAGTGCTCCATGAATAAAATAATAATAAAATAATGCTCTAGAAGGCTCCAAGGGATCTATAAAAGAAAGGGAGGATGCCATTGGGAAATATCTTTGGAGCAGATCATTTTCTTGTGTATGAGAGGTTTGAGAACGTGGATTCTCTACTTTAGCCGTAGCCCCAGGACGGAAACCCTCGGGTGAGATGTGAGTGTTGGACGGAAACCCAACTCTCTTTGAGGAAACTTCATTCAGAAGTTTCACAGAGCTTCAGTGATATTGGAGTGAGGATCATTCAGATCTTCAACGGGAGCTTCAGTGGATTCAGTGGTAGCTGTTGCCGGAGGGAGAGGGCAGCAATCAGTTTTGGAGGCCATTGCCATGTAGCAGTGCAGCAGATTTTCTTCAGGCCAATTGTATTTCATTTATCTCAGCTATCTTTTATTTCATCTTGTAACCCCAATGATAATATAATAAAGCTGAGTTATATTCCTACATTATGGTGTTATGAATTTGCATGTACTTGTATGTTTAATTTTACATGGAAATCTTCTGTAAGTAAATGTTGATTTTGCAGGATTTTGTGGAGTTTATTTATTTATCTACATTTTTAGTAAAAATATCCCATCCGGGATATTACAAACCCTCTCTTCGTTGGTTGTGGGCATAGAAGAGGCTTAGCTTCTCTTCTCCTATAGTAAAGTCTGAATTTATTTTGAGTTCTTAGAAATTCTCACCGAGGAAAAGTCTATGGTCTCAATTTTTATTTGTAAAGACTTTCTTTGGTTTAGAAAAGGCCTCATGGTCATTTCATTCTTGTAAAATTAATAAATAAATAAAAATTGTTGTGGGAGCGTGGGTTTTACCCATTGGCATCCCCATCTCTCCATTTCAAAGGAGAGAATTTGTAGATAGATTGACTTAGTGGTTTTGACATTTCCATTTTCTTTCACATCACATATGCATGCTCTAACTAGAAAGTAACATAAATCGCATAGTCCTTTAATTTCTTAATTTGCAATCTCATTTGCCATCACTTACGTTTTGTGATCTATTTCTCATTTGGATAAGTTTCACAATATACTACAAGTAAAAAAGCATATCACTTTCAATTTATGACAACTTGAGTTATTGTTCTAACTATGAAGCATATTTAATTGAATCATCTCCATCTTTTACATAGCACTTGCAAACTCACTTTCATATCATTTAGGCATTTCACTTTTCATACTAGACTTGCATCTCTAAAATTTACCTCCAACTTAAGTTGGTTGAATAGATGTTTTAGGGACCCTCTACCTCTATGGACTCCTCATTGTGAGATCCAAATATTTGGGCGAGGGTGAGGTCTGAGGATTAGAGTTCAATTGTAACCTTGCTTTAGAACTAATTAATAAAATAAACCAAGAGCACTATCTCATCACATTTACTTGCAAAGTTCCCAAATTTTTTGCTATCTTGATGGTTTAAAGATTCACATGCAAATATTATCTCAAGAAGCACTTTGGATGCAAGCATTTTAATTCCCTAAATTTTGCAACAAGTTTAATTCTATGTTACTTGGAAATTTGCTTCTACATACAACTTCATTGCATGTTGTCATTTTAATGATCATTATGCTTATGGATGATTGATATATCTCGTTTCATTGGCAAATACCCTTATTTGGTGTTGCAAATTTAATTGCATATTGTGATCTTGGTCTAACGCTTCCTTTGTGGGATTATTGTCATTATATCTTGAATTTCATTTTTGAGCAAGCATTTGTCATCTACTTTAAAGCACTGGTCTATATTTTGAACACATCATTGAATATTGCTCATATCCTTATATGTTTGTTTACATATTGGAATCGAGTCATCTTTGATAAGTAATTCCTTCTAATAAATTCTCCTAGAAATCTCACATCTTTAACTTAGTTTTCCTTTAGGGACCACCCCCCTTAGCTAACCTAGGAGATAGCTTAAACGGAGAGAGTTGGGAATAGGTGACAGCCCCTTCTCTGAGTTCCTTGCCACCAACCACACCTATGGGGTTGAAGGCTTTTCCCACTAACTGTAGGTAGGTGTAGGCGGCAAGCGATCACAGTCAGTGGATCAACGGCTACAAAGATGCAGTCCTTGCGCTGCATCGTGGGCAACCCAGTGATGAAGTCCATCGAAATGATTTCCTACTTTCCTTCTGGAATGGGAAGTGGTTGTAGTAATCCAGCTGGGTGGTTCATCTCCCCCTTGTTCCTTTGACATACCTCGCACTCCCTGACACGCCGGAGTACGTCCTCCTTGAGGCCTCTCCAAGAGAACCTTTCCCTGATAGCCCTGTAGGTCTTCGTGAATCCCTGATGGCTCGACAATGGTGAGTCATGGGGGGCACACAGTATCTTCTCCTTCATTTGAGAACTCCAAGTCAAGAAGATCCTCTCTCTTAAGTAAATAACCTCGTCCATCACCCTGTACCTATCATCTATGACTTGGCCATCCAATAGTTCACAGGAAAAATGGTCCTTGGAGTACTCCACCAGTAGCTGGGCCCTCCAGTCCGTGTCTATGCTCAGCAAGGACAATGCTGCCGGTCTGTGCGATAGAGCATCGACCACCATGTTGTTCTTCCCTTTGACATACTCAATGTCAAATTCATATGCCTGGATCTTACTGACCCACTTTTGTTGCCTCTCCTGCAACTGCTTTTGCTCTAGGAACAACTGGAGGTTGTTGTGGTCAGCACAAACTTCCTCAACTGACCACGGAATATGTGGTTCATACAAGACTGGAAGGTGGCCAATGCATTGGTTACCCCAAAGGGCATCACCAAAAACTCAAAATGGTCGTACTAACATCTAAAGGCAGTCTTGGGGACATCTTGGTCCCTCACTCGGATCTGATGGTAACCCGACCTCAGATCAATCTTGGAGAAGAATTTCGATCCCCTCAGCTCATCCATAAACTTGTTAATCTGCGAAATGGGGTATCAGTTCTTCATCGTTTTCTTGTTGAGAGCCCGATAATCGATGCACATCCTCAGTGTACCATCCTTCTTCTTCACCAATACAACAGAAGAAGCAAATGGGCTAGTACTGGGCTGAATGTGTCCCAGTGCTAGGAGCTCGTGAATGGTTGTAAATTTTCGTAGATGTTCTATGCTTGATGCAACTTTACTTTTATACCCGATATCAAATAGCAATCACATAAACATGAAAGTAAAATGCTGATAGAACAGACCAATAGATCAATGGAAGACAAGCCAAAAATACGCTTAACTTGATCAGCAAAATATATGTGTTGTGGTGTGTTACGACGGTCAACAGGTGCTTCAACCAGCAAAGTCTCTTAATGGTCAGTAAACCAAAATGTGTCACACAACCCTCTCGGACAGCTCTACAACAATCAACCCAAAGTCAACAAAAGTCAACATTGTCCAGTTAATGGTCCACACAAAACAACAGCAGCAAAAAGTCAATGCAGCCAAGTCAAAATCAACGTCCAACCTCGGTTTTTGTGCCAGAAAATGCGGAATACAAAAATCGTAATTTATGGAGAGTTTGACATCAAGTTGACCAAGCGTTGACTAAAGTCAACGCTGGTCAAAGCTACGTTGAAACACTAGGTCAAAACAGAAAAACCCTTGCTGCATTTTCCCACGTGTGAGAGAAGAAGAGCCTCCAAGATGATGATCGAACCAATCAAATGCAGAGAGAGAATGTGTGATGATTGATGGTGAAAATGACCTCCAATGTTGACCTATATATATCCATCTGTGAGGGTGTGTGACACATATGTTGGGGCTCCAAGCCTACATTACAATTTTGGGCGACCTTGCACATAAGTGGAATTAATTCAAAATAAATGTTTTGCTCATCGGATCAAGATGATCTTTAGATCGATCTTGCACCTCTCCGAAAGAGGAATCCAATAAAAATATTGGCATCTTCATCTGAGCATCACAACATGGAGTTTGGACCTAGTTGTCCAAAATTAACACTCCCTCTCAACTAGGGAGAACTCCATCCACCTGTGCCATCCAAACATCGTGTGTCATCTCGCCGTAGCTTACTTTTCTAGCTTCTTTATTTCAGAAGAGAAAGGTGAGTCAAAAAGACATCACTCTCGGCTGAAAAAATCAGCTCAGAGGTCCGAAACCTCTATAGGACTCAAAGGAGTCACATACCAACTGGAAGTTGGTTTAACTGACCCGAAGTCAATTGGAGATTCGAAACCTCACTAGACTTGATCCCAGATCAAGTGGTTGGACACGTGCCATCCTAGACATAAAGAGTACGACAATATATGATGCGTCCATCAGTCTTTGCTACTGGTCTCTAGCTTTTTCCACCTCGTTGGCCAAATGAGAGGTACTTCCCATGAGTCCAAGAATCCATGGGTAGGATGCATGCAGGGCACAGATCAAAGAGAGGTGAACCAACTCAATATCATAACAGTGGGGTAGAAGCACACCTATAAGGTTCAGCAAGACTAGCCATGTAGTTGCTTATATCTCTAAGAAGCTATCCCCAAACACCCCTGGAGCTCCGGGAGCTCGTTGTCCAACAAGACCCTCAAAATAGGGTCATTCCACGATTCCAAGATTCTCATAGAATGTTAGGAACTTGAGCTTCCCCAAGGGCTTTGTCAGAATATCCGCGACCTACTCATCAGTTCCTATATGATCGAGCCTTACGACACCTCGCTGTACCATATCCTGGATAAAGTGGTACCTGATATCAATATGCTTGGATCGATCGTGGAACACAGGATTCTCTGACAAATGAATCCCACTCTGGTTATCACAAAGGATAATAGTGATATCTAGCACATGCCCGAACAGCTCACTGAATATCTTTCGCAACCAAACGGCTTCACAACAGGCCATACTCGTTGTAATGTATTCGGCCTCAGCGGTGCTCAAAGCCACCGACTTTTGCTTCCAGCTGATCCAAGATATCGAAGCAGACCCGTGTGAAACAACATCCAGATGTGCTCTTGCGATCCACCACACTGCCAACCCAATTGGCATCAGTATATCCATGGAGTCTCAAACTCCCAACAGTGTATCTCAACCCATATTTTATTGTTCCCCGAAGATATCTCAACAGATTCTTGGCATCAACCCAGTGAATGTGATGAGGATCAACCATGTGTTGACTCAAAGTGTTCACTGCAAAACATACGTCCGGATGGGTGTTCACTAAGAACATCAGGGCCCCTATGAGTTGACAATACTCGGTAGGATTTTTCAGCACGGGCCCAGCAACACTGCCACTCAACTTCTTAAAGTTAAGCTCCATCGATGTCAACACGGACTTAGAGTCCACCATTCCAAATCTTTCCAGCAGCTTCACAATATATTTTCCTTGAGAAAGGAAAATCTCGTCAGGTCTCTGCCAGACCTCCAGGTCTAGGAAGTAATGCATCAGTCCTAGGTCCTTCATCTCGAACTTAGAAGCGAGCTCCCGCTTACACTGATGAATGAGAGGGTCAACATCTGTCAGGAAGAGATCGTCCACATATAGCACTAGAATGGGAGGCTTTTCTCTATCAACCTTGAAGTAAAGGTTCGGATCAACGTTACTACGAGTGAAGCCCAGCTTCATCAAGTAGCTATCTATCCTCTCGTACCAAGCCTTGGGGGCTTGCTTTAACTCATAGAGGACTTTCTTCAACCTGCATACATGGGTGTCTCTATCCTAGACTTCGAACCCCAGAGATTGCTCCACATACACCTCTTCCTTTATCGCACCATGCAGAAAGGCAGTCTTTACATCCATCTGATGAAGTTTCCATCCTTGCATAGCAGCAAGGGCCATGATAGATCAGATGGTGGTGTATCGGGCCACAGGTGCAAATATATCATCATAGTCTACGCCTTCCTTTTGAGAGAAGCCTCAGGCAACGAATCTTGCCTTGAATTTTTCAACACTACCATCAGATCCATGCTTTATCTTATAGAGCCATTTCGAGGGGACAACATGTTAATTTTGGACAACTAGGTACAAACTCCATGTTGTGATGCTCAGATGAAGATGCCAATATTTTTATTGGATTCCTCTTTCAGAGAGGTGCAAGATTGATCTAAAGATCATCTTTCTCCGATGAGCAAAACATTTATTTTGAATTTATTCAAAATATGTGCAGGTCGGCCTGAAGGTTTTGTGACCCAAAAGTTGTGTCACACACCCTCGTTGATGGATATATATTGCTCAACATTGGAGGACATTTTCACTCATCTCATCCTCACAAATTTCTCTCTCCTCATCTGATTGGTTTGATGACCTTGGAGGCTCTTCTCTCCAGACATAGGAAAAGTTCAGCAGCAACACATTTATGTTTTCGGCCTAGGGTTTTTGCAGCAGCGTTGACCAACGTTGACTTTGGTCAATGCAAGGTCAAATGGCGCTGAAACTCTCCCAAAATTTTGATTTTCCAAATCTACATTTTTTGGCACTATTCCTGAGGCTAGACATTGACTTTGACTTGGATGCGTTGACCTAGTTGTTGTTGCTGTTTGCGTTGACCAATGACTGACAACGTTGACTTTTGGGTTGACCGTTTTTGTTGTCCTAGAGGGTTGTGTGACATTTCTGGTTGGCTGACCATATTGAGACTTTGTTGGTTGAAGCATCCTGTTGACCGTCGTAACGCACCAACAAACTTATATATTTATGGCTTGTCTTCTGTCGATATACTTGTATGTTCTATCAGCATTTTACTTTATTGTTTATGTGATTGTTGACTGATATTGGGATAAAAGTAAATTTGCATCAAGCATAGAACATCTACAAAAATTTACATGGTATCAGCGCTGAGGTGAAGACAAAGCCCTAGTTTGTAGTAATCACCGAAGAAGAGCATGGGTTCCTCTAACTACAATGGCTTTAAGGCTGATGACAAATTGACTGGGAAGGATGACTTCCATGCCTGGAAGATGACATTGGATCTAAGGTTGGAAGACCAAGATGTCATGGACCATGTGCACGGTAAAATTCAAGAGCCTCCATCCACTGCAACTGCTGCTGCCAAAACAAGGTACAAGAAGGGGGAAATCGAAGCAAAGCTGATGATCAGGGACTCAATTCATAAGAGTCTGGTTGCCTACATCTCTGAGCTAGGCACATCCAAGGAGATGTATGACATGTTGGTCAACATGTTCAAGGCCAACAATGTGAATCAAGTCATATTCTTCAAGAACCAATTGAAGAATCTGAAGAAAAGAAGAGATGAGTCTATTCAATCATATTTTCTGAAGCTGATTGAAATCAGGAATAATATTTTGGCTATTGGGGAGACAATAGCTGATCGAGAGATGGTTCTCACCGCACTTGGAGGTTTCTCATCCGAATGGCATGTGTTCAAAACTACCATTCTTAATAACAATGTGATACCTGACTTTGACGAAGTAATATCGAGATGCATACAAGAAGAGACAAGGATGAAGGAATATGAAAATGAAGGAAATGAAGCCTTCGCTGCTCATTCTAGAAAGAGGAACTTTGGTGGTCCTAGGAACAAAGGAAGAGCAGGGGCCCAAGGAAAGAAAGGCAAGTGTTACACTTGTCACAAGCCAGGTCACTATGCTAGAGAATTCCCTTTCAAGAAGGATTCTCCCGATGATGATGACAACAACAACAACTGGAGGAATGGCAACCAAAGGAACAACAAGTTCAAGGGGAATACACTCTAACAACAACAACGATTGGTTTTAGAGTTGATACACTCTACCAGGTTGGAGGAAGTCCACTGGAAGCGATGACGTGTGATATTATCTGACAGATGGAACTATGGCATCGTAGGTTTGGACACCTTCACTACAAGGCCCTTCCCGAAGCAAGGAATGTGGTGACGGTGATGCTCGAGTTCACAAATAATCATGAAGGTGTATGTCAGGGTTGTCCAAAAGGAAAGAATACAAGGGGACCTTTCCCCTCAAGCGTCACAAAGACATCTAATGTCTTACAATTGATTCATTTCGATCTGTCTGGTATGTTGCTGCCCGTGACATCCTTGGGAGGATGTTCTTATTATATGACATTCATAGATGACTTCTCTTGCAAAATCTGGATATACTTCTTGAAGAAGAAGGATGAGGCTTTCATGTGGTTTTGTACCTTCAAAGCCTTGGTGGGAAATCTGATAGGGAACAAGGTCAAGATATTGAGGACCGATAATGGCACTGAATATGAGACGAACAAGTTCAAGAACTTTTGCAGAGAAGCTAGCATCAAGAGGGAGACCACAACTGTCTATACTCCTGAGCAGAATGGCGTTGTTGAATGAAAGAATAGGACCATTGTGGAAGCTGCCCATGCCATGCTATGTGACCAAGGTCTACCGAAGTTTCTGTAGGGAGAAGCTGCGAACACGGTTGTGTACATACAAAACCGATGCCCGCATTCCGCTCTGGACTCCAAAACTCCTGAAGAGGTTTTCTCTGTTAAGAAACCTGATGTCTCACATTTTAGAGTTATTGGATGTGCCGAAAGAGAAGAGGAGCAAGCTGGATGCTTCTGGAAAGAAGGGAATGTTTTTGGGTTACAACGAAACTTTGAAGGCCTATAGAGTCTATATACCTAGTCAAAGGAAAATGGAGATATGCCACGATGTCACCTTTGACAAAGATGCTTCGCTGAGGAAAGTAGTCAATCTTCCGAGATCTGAGGAAGATCATAAGGCGAGGCCTAGAAATCAAGAAGAACCGAAGGATGAGATGATGCCCAATGTTGAAGGATCGATGGACCCGATTGATCTACCTCCTTCGATGAGGAAGAGGCCATCATGGCTCAGGGACACTCTCGAGGATGTCGAGGGACATATGGCCCCAAGAAGGAAAATCCGTGAAAGCAAGAAGCCAAATAGATACCAAGGGTATCTAGCAACCATGAGTACTATTGTACAATTTGAGCCCGGATCTTTTGAGGAAGCCGTAAAGAATCAAGTGTGGAAGGATGCTATGCACCAATATTATGAGTTCGTAATGCAAAATGATGTCTGGGATGTGGTTCCAAGATCAGAGGACAAAGCAGTTGTCACCTCGAAATGGCTCTACAAGATCAAGCATGGATCTGATGGTAGTGCTGAAAAGTTCAAGGCAAGATTTGTTGCCCGTGGCTTCTCTCAAAAAGAAGGCGTAGACTATGATGATATATTTGCACCTGTGGCCCGATATAGTACCATCCGATCTATCATAGCCCTTGCTGCTATGCAAGGATGGAGTCTTCCTCAGATGGATGTGAAGGCTTCATTTCTGCATGGTGCGATAAAGAAAGAGGTGTATGTGGAGCAACCTCTGGGGTTCGAAGTCCAAGATCAGGACAACCATGTCTGCAGGTTGAAGAAAGCCCTCTATGGATTGAAGCAAGCACCTAGATCTTGGTACGAGAGGATAGATAGCTACCTGATGAAGCTGGGCTTCACTCATAGTAATGTTGATCCAAACCTTTACTTAAAGGTTGATAGAGAAAAGCCTCTCATTCAGGTACTGTATGTGGACAACCTCTTCCTGACAGGTGTTGACCCTCTCATTCATCAGTGTAGGAGGGAGCTCGCTGCTGAGTTTGAGATGAAGGACCTAGGACTGATGCATTACTTCCTAGGCCTAGAGGTCTGGCAAAGACCTGGCGAGATTTTCCTTTCTCAAGGAAAATACATTATGAAGCTTCTGGAAAGATTTGGTATGGTGGACTATAAGTTCGTGTCAACACCGATGGAGCTCAAATTTAAGAAGTTGAGTGGCAACACTGCTGGGCCCTTGCTAGTAAATCCTACTAAGTATCGTCAACTCGTAGGGGCCCTGATGTTCTTAGAGAACACCCGTCTGGACGTATGTTTTGCAATGAACACTTTGAGTCAACATATGGCTGCACCTCATCACATTCACTTGGTTGGTATGAAGAATCTGTTGAGATATCTTTGGGGCACGATAAACCATGGGTTGAGATACACTGCCGTGAGCGTGACACTCCATGGATATACTGATGCCGATTGGGCTGGCAGTGTGGTGGATCGTAAGAGCACATCGGGATGTTGCTTCACACTTGGTTCTACCTTGATATCATGGATGAGCAGGAAGCAGAATTCGGTAGCTTTGAGCACCGAAGAGGCTGAATACATTGCAGCGAGTATGGCTTGTTGTGAAGTAGTTTGGTTGCGAAAGATCTTCAGTGAGTTGTTCGGGCATGTGCTAGATACCACCGTGATACTCTGTGATAACCAGAGTGGGATTTGGTTGTCTGAGAATCCCGTGTTCCACGACCGATCCAAGCATATTGATATCAAGTACCACTTTATCCGAGATATGGTACAGCGAGGTGCCATAAGGTTCGATCATATAGGAACTGATGAGCAGGGTGCGGATATTCTCACAAAGCCCCTGGGGAAGGTCAAGTTCCTAAACTTCCGTGAGAATCTTGGTATCGTGGAACGACCCTATGCTGAGGGTCCTGTTGGACCATGAGCTCTGGGAGCTCTAGGGGGCTTTGGGGATAGCTTCTCGGAACTATAAGCAACCACAAGGCTAGGCTTGCTGAACCTTGTCGGTGTGCTTCTGCCCCACCGTTATGATGATTGAGTTGGTTCACCTCTCATGATTTGTGCCTCGTATGCATCCTACCCATTGAGTTTAGGGCTCATGGAAGTACCTCTCATTTGGCCAGTGAGGTGGGATGTAATATCCTGAATGGAAATAAACAGCAATATAAAGCACATAAACAAAGAACTACAGCAACTAGAGAGACATCATAAGAAAAACAGACAATATGGAGAACGTTGAGCCATTTTATTAATAATGAAAGATGAAATGAGTACAAAGGTGTTCAAAATGATGGCACCTTGGCTTGCACTAGGCAAGCGTAGAAATACTTTCAGAAGATAACCCGGAATGGTTGCCCCCTCAAAGACTGCGTAATCTCCAATGCTGCTGGTGTTTCTACTGCTAGAATGATTGACAAATTGGGGCTGCTTCCCTCCCTGGAAAATTGTGAAACTTTGGGAATGGCCTCTCCACCCAATACCCAGAAAAGCCCAAAGAGCTTTCCGAAAATGGCTGACCTCCGAAAATGACCTTCCTTGAGGCACTACGCTATCCCAAAGAGAAACGTTGGCCCTAAATGATCTGCTGCAAATAATGGCCTTCGGCTCTACCAAAATGATGGAATAGGTAATGGCTAACCCCTTTCCAA
This sequence comes from Pinus albicaulis, assembly GCA_034641835.2. Taxonomy (NCBI): domain Eukaryota; kingdom Viridiplantae; phylum Streptophyta; class Pinopsida; order Pinales; family Pinaceae; genus Pinus; species Pinus albicaulis. The sequence goes on from JAXQQM020074799.1 coordinate 185,535, forward strand.
CTCTCCCAGGCTGAATCCCCTGATAAACCCTCAATCCGGAATCATCTCCTCCCAAGACTGCGTCCTCCCTCTCACTGACTGCACTGTCTCTTTGAGTGAATGCTCTCGACTGTGGTTGCTGCAACTCTATCTGGAAAAACAAAGATGGAACTCCTCACCCGAGCAGGCACTTGAAGTCCCCCAAGGCTGAGGTTGGGATCTCCACACGGAGACACCCGGTGTACTGAACAGTACGTGCAGACTTTGCTCAACAACAAGCGTGCTCAATGTCAAAAGATAAATAACAAAGCTGCATAATCAGAACGAATGAAATGAGGAGACCCTCTACCTTTTTATGCTTGGAGAGCCTTGCTCTAACCTAGGCCCCACCATCAACTGTGTTGTCTCCTTGAGCCACGCTGTCCCTCTCTCTCTCTACGCTAGCTTGGGCCCACATTGCCTACGTTGTCTTTTTCCCCACGCTGCCATTTCGACCTCTAGGTCCCACGCTGCCAATTAATCATGATTCTCAAGTGACTTTAGGAAATGCTTTTATCCTAAGTGTGAGTTAAGTGTCCCTCTTCACCCACTTTATTTATAACTTAACATTATTAAAGTAAAGTAGTCAAAATTTAATATTTCCAATTAGCTATTGCTAATTGGGAATATTACAGTCCATCCTGGAAAAACGTTGCTTGTCCTCAAGCAACTGCAATGATGGATGCTACAAAATCTTCTCACTCTCCCAAGTGGCATCCTCATCCGGTAGGTTCCTCCATCTCACCAAGTACTCCCTGACTGTCCTGCTCCGTAACTGCCTCTCCCTAGTGTCAATAATGGCCTCTGGCTGTAGCACTAGATGCCCCTCATCATCGGTGGGCGGAAACTCTTCAGTTGCAGTCACCTATTGTCCCAGTGCCTTCTTCAGGCATGACACATGAAAAATGTTATGAATCCTGCTACCCGTGGGCAGCTCCAACTCATATGCAACCTCCCCTATCCTACGTGTCACCCTGTATGGTCCATAAAAGTGGGGCTTGAGCTTTTCAGCCCCCTTCTACTTCAACGTAGATTGCCTATATGGTGGAAATCGTAGGTAGACCAAGTCCCCTACCTCAAACTGTCTCTCAACACATCCCCTATCGGCATTCAGCTTCTGCTGATTCCGTGTTGTAGCTATGTTATCCTTAAGAGCTCGGAGTATATCCTGACTCTCTTGGATCCAATCCTTGGCCCTAGGGGCCTTTCTAACACCAAACATCACATCAGCAAAATATAAAGCATGATACCCATATAAAGCATAAAATGGAGACATACCGATAGACATATGATGAGTGGTGTTGTAACAATACTCCCCCAAGTGCAACCATTGTAACCATGCCTTTTGTTGCCTGCTGGCATAGTTATGCAAGTAGCCTTCCAGCCACTTGTTCACTATCTCAGTCCGTCCATCCGTTTGTGGGTGGTAAATAGTACATCGGGGTCAATTCAGGGCCCACCAGACGGAAAATCTCCTGCCAAAACCCGCCCATGAAGCGGCTATCCTTGTAACTGAGAATGGTCTTTGGGAGACCTGCAATCTGAAAACATCCCTAAAGAATAACTCCACCACCTCTGCTGCAATGTAACGTGTTGATATGGCGAAGAAATGTGCATACTTTGTTAGTCGATCAATGACTACAAATATGCAATCCTTGCCCTGTACAGTGGGCAACCTTGTGATGAAATCCATCGAAATACTCTCCCATTTCCCCTCAGGTATGGGAAGAGGTTGTAGTAACCCCGCCGGATGGTTCATCTCCCCCTTGTTGCGCTGGCAAACTTTGCACTCCCTGACATGTTAGAGTACGTCCTCCTTGAGGCCCTTCCACGAGAACCTCTCTGATGGCCCTATAGGTCTTGGTGAACCCCTGGTGGCCTGATAATGGTGAGTCATGTGAGGCATGCAATATCTTCTCCTTGAGCCTAGAGCTCTCGGTCAAGAAGATCCTGTCCGTGAAGTAGATCACCTCATCCATCACCCTGTACCTGTCATCTGTAACCTGCCCGTCCAACACCTCGCAGGAAAATCGGTCCTTGGAGTACTCTACCAAAAGTTGAGCGCTCCAGTCCATGTACAAACTCATCAAGGAAAATGCCGCTGGTCTGCGTGAAAGTGCATCGGCCACCACGTTGTTCTTCCCCTTGACATACTTGATGTCAAAATCATATGCCTGGATCTTGCTGACCCACTTGTGCTGCCTCTCTTGCAACTGCTTCTGCTCTAGAAAGAATCGGAGGCTGTTGTGGTCTGTCCTCAGTCTGAAGGAAAAAATATAACCAAAAAGATAACCAATCGAAGGCTCCAAGATCAAAATCTAAGGAAAGTAAAAACAGGCCATGTAATAAAACTTTTAACGGGCGTGTGATTGTGGGCAATTAATTTTATGACACTGAAACCGGACTTCGTTGTTTCATATTTTAAGAGTCAAGAAACAAGAAAAAGATGACCCTAGTCACTTTCAATTTTAAACGAGTGTGAAAGGACAAGTGCTCGACGATCTCTTCTCTTTTTAAAGAGTCACAAAAAGATCAAAATGACTACTCAGGTACTCTAAGCAAGAGGGTGTACCAAGTTTCCGTAAACTGCCATATACACCTTGGTGATCAAATGAAAGAGAAATGACCAAGGACTTAATGTTTGTGCAGGTAGTCTCCTCGAATGCTATGTTCGGTGTATCACGGTTACAAGGCGACAGACTCGGTTTCCTATGGATAAAAGGATTGCAACCTAGAGGGGTCTCCCTTTATATACTCGACGGTATGGGGAGCACAAGTCCGTACTAGCGTTGTCTAAAGCTATATGGCGAACAACAGCTACTAGGTTTTAAGACGTCGGAACACGTCTCTAGCCTAGTCCACTAAAAATGTTGCAGTAGGTTCCAATGCTTCCTTAGGTTAATTGAATGAATTTTAAAGTTGATCTTGGATTATGTTGCAGTTTCAAGGCCCTACCGAATTTGGATCTCAAATTTCCTAAATGCAAGCTATATGCAAAAGAACATCATCTTTCATTCAATGAATGCTAATTACGAGAAAGATAGAGATCTTTCAAACAATCGCAAATAATGAGAATATGCGAAGAAATCCACTCATGCATCTAATGCAATCAAACGAAAATGAAAAAACTCTTTCCTAGACTATCAAATGCTAGTTATGCAAAATAATGTTTCACTTTCGATGCAAAGGAAAGAATGCAAAGTTTTTTTTTTTTTTTCAATGAAATGAAGCATACAATGCACTAATTACATGAAAAACAAAATGAACATTAGCCTGAGTATTGCGAATGTAGGAATTGAAACTGAATTACTCAATCAACTCAAAACAAACACAAGAAAGCACTCAAAGCAATGTTGCAATCTTCCAAATCAAAAGAAAGTTTTCAAAGTGACCCAAACAAGCAATGTAATCTATGCTCGGAGGAACAAGGAGAAGAATCAAACGAAAAACGAATTGATTATTCAACCAAAGAAAACACTCAGAAGGATCAAGAAAACTTAGCACAATCAACTCGAGAATGAGACTAACGACAATCAAAAAGACTTGATTTCCAAACAGAAGGCTCAGTGCACCAAGATACTTAGAAACCCTAAAGCCTCAAATTGCACTGATAATAAAATAGACAAACAACTGAGAAAAACAAGCCTACAGCAGTCAAAACAGTCCCAAAGGCTCAATTATATACAAAAAACAACCCAGATTCAAGCACAATTGACCAAAAGACTCATCAAGGAGGTCAAACCAAATCCTACAGGATTCGGCGCGACTGTAAGGCGGTAATCCGCGCCAAACAGGGGTTGGCACGACTACAACAAAAGCAACATGCGCCAATTGGCGCGAATGTTCAAGCGAAAAGCGCACCAAGCCGAATAACTATGGGAAAAAAGGAAAAACCAAAAATCAATGAGCAGAGGTCAATCTTCACACTTTGAAGCTGAACAAAGGATATAAAATAAGCAAGCAAACCAGAAAAAGACAGATAAGAAAATCAATGACCGAAGTTTACCCAACAAGATGAAACGACAAACTCACACTGATCCCCAGTGGAGTCGCCAATTTGTTAAGCAGGTAAATCCTCTCTGCGGACAGAGACGATCCCTCTAGCCCTAGAGTGGGTCTATAAACAAAGAGACATGCTAGAGTGTTGATTCTTAATTACTGAATGAAAAGAGGACACAATAGATCAACCTGCTGTAATATCCCGAATGGGAAATAGACAACAATACAAGCATACAACTATATAGAAAGATGCCGGAAATAGAACGTAAAGCAAATACACATAAAATGTCGGGAATGCTAAGCCATTTTATTAATCTGAGAATATAAATGGGTACAATGGATAATCAGAATAATAGCAACTATCCTTGCACAAGGCAAGTGAAGAACCCTCTCAGAAAACAGGAAATGGCTGCTATAGAAACTGCGTCCCAGCTGCTGGAAGAAACTGCCGTAAATTGCTGCTGCTGGAATGAACTGAAAATCTGCAGAACACCTGAACTCACCACCCCGGACAAAACCTAGAAACCATGTAGAAAATGGTCAGCCTCCGAAAATCACCTCCGGAACCCTGCTCAAGGAAAAACGTTGTCACTCCAAGCCCAGCGCAGAAGCCAAATGATATATGCTGAAATAGGGCCACAAACTCCCCGGAAAATCTCCCACTGACGAAGACTGAACCTCCACACCGAATCTCACTGAATCTCCTGCAGAGAACCCCGCGATAGAACACCTCCTCCAAGAACTACGTCCTCTCTCCCAGGGACTGCGCAGTCACCAAAAGAAGCCCAGCTCCTCCGCAAAACAACAACCAAATCTCCCGCAAAAGACTGAAGGAAAAACCTTGCCCGAGCAGGCACTCGAAGTCCCCCGGGGCTAAGGGCGAGATCTCCGATCGGAGACACTCAATCACACTAAACAGTGCTGCAAACAGGCTAAACAGCCAGCGTGCTCAAGAAGACAGAAGTCTAGCTCAATATCATCAACATCAATAATGCCAAAATGAGGAGGCTCCTCCACCTTTTATAGCATCGGTTTCCCTCCAAAGCTTCTAGAGTGCATGTAGTCCCCCTCCTCTACATGGGGTGTGGCCCCCCTTGGCTCCCCCCTTAAGTTACAACGTTGTGCTACTAGGAAGGTGTTTTATTCCACTAAAGTGAGTTAGACCCCCTTTTACTCACTTTTTTTATTTATCTATAAACCATCTACGGCAAAACTATATAAAGTCGAATATTCCAATTAGCTGTCGCTAATTAGGAATATTACACCTGCCTGGAGTCCAATGCTATCGTTGTGGCTATAGTGGTAGTGGCCTCTCGCTCCTGCCTCAGCAAGTCACAATCCTTCTGCAGTCATGCTCAGATACCTGCACATAGATCATCAAACAAGAACAGCATACTACATAATAACTTCATTCATAACTACTAGCCAGTCAAAGAGGGCTAAGCATATTGCATTAAACATATCACATAACACAAAATGGGAACCAAACAATAGTCACGTATATGTATTGATAGAAGGAAGAGTTACAACCAAAGCTTTGACGTCGCAGTCTCCTCCAGCGGGGTTCAGCCGAAGCGCGTCTCAGATGCTCATCAGGGGATTCAGACAGGATGAGGACATGGACTTAAGCTCTCTCAACGAAGTTCCTTCTTGTTCTATCTCTTCAATGGTTCAGCTATAGTATACTCAATTCTCCAAGTTCAGCTAGCTTATGCAAGGAGAGATAGCTTCTTTTTATAGAGGAAAAGGAGGAGATTGGGATCGATACAAAGGTGGAAGGGAGGCCTATCCTTTAGGAGGTTCCCACAAGAGGTGGAAACCATAAACTAAAGGAGGGAGTCCGTGGTTATTCAGTCCAACCACTCCCAATGACTCATCCTCGAAGTTGTTAGAGTGGAATCTCCACCTCTATTTTTAAAAAACATTCCATAAATAGCTTGGCGTGGGTGGCTAACTGGGACAGAGCGCCCACTGGCGCGGGGTCCAGTATTAATCTTCTTCATTGGTGCGAGGGCAGAACTGGCTACTCACGCCAAGGCAAAAACAGGGGTTTTTGAAGCTCTGCTCAGGAAATTGTCAACAGAAGGAAAATTGCTCTCATGTAAAGGGATGCAATGATGGTATTTGCGAGGCATGACACTTCTTATTAGTCATAGAAATGACCCTCCAATGTGCGAGATGGGGATTGCAAGGATAGTGACAAAATGTTGTGTAACACACCTTTCAACCTGTCTTCACTTATATACAACCATATCTGATCACCGACCTGAAAATGATGATCCACTCGATGCTTGTCATGGTGCATTTTGTACTTGGCTTGGCTCTTCTCTAACTGATCCTGTACTACTTCATGTATCTGTTGTATCCATTGAATGAAATTAGCTGCTTTATTTGTATCTTCATGTCCATCCACTTTATCTTTTTCACCAAATATGAAATCTATTGGTGACTTTGGTAGATACCCAAAACATGTTTCAAATGGCGATCGCTTAGTCGAAGAATGTAAAGCTCAATTGTAAGCATGTTGTACATAAGGTAAAGATTCATCCCACAACTTAAGATGTTTGCTGCAGTAACCTCAGAGAATATGTATCATTGTCTTGTTCACCACTTCTGTTTGCCCGTCGGTCTGTGGCTAAAAAGATGTGCTCTTCTTTAGCTTTGTGTCCATGAGTCCCCACAAAGTGGACCAAATATCTCCTACAAAGTGAGTGTCTCGGTCGGAAATGATGGAAGTAGGTAACCGAAAATGAACCCATACCTGTTGAAAGAACATATGTGCAGTCTGTTCAGCAATCACTTGCTTTTTGCATGGAACAAGAATGCACATCTTGCTGAAACGATCAACCGAGACATACATGTAATCATGCCCTCTCCTGGACATAGGAATTCCTCCAACAAAGTCCATGGAAATGGTGTCCCATGGTCGCGAAGGAACTGAAAGTGGCATATACAATCCAATATTTTGATTGCTTGGTTTGCTTGTCGAACACATAACACATCTTTTAATGTACTTAACAATTGTTTCATATATGCGAGGCTAGTAGCAATACCTTTGAATTTGTGCCATTGTCTTGCTTACGCCAAAATGTCCTGAAATGCGAGAAGAATGTGCTTCCCGAATAACATGCGCCCTTTCTGTCTGTGGTATGCACAACTTACCCAGATGATATAACAACCTGTCATGAACATGAAAATTGACTTCTTCCACCTGAGTACCATGAGTTAGTGATTCATAAATATTTTTGAAATCAGCATCTGTGCTATATTGTTCTAAATAAATTTTAAGTTTTAAAGAGCTATTCTGTAGCACTATTGAAGCATTCAAAGATGGTCTAGACAACATATCAGCTACTTTTTTTGTTACACCTTTCTTGTACTTAATTACTAAGTGAAATTGCTGAAGAAATCCCATCCATCTGTAATGACGAGATTGTTGCAACTTAGTCTGAGATTCAAGGTACCGAAGCGGCTGATGATCTGTGTGAATCATTGTTTCCTTACCCATTAATAAGTGTTTCCATTTCTTAACACTTTCAACCAAAGCAAACAGTTCTTTATCATATGTCGGATAATTTGCAACTTCCTTAGAAAAATTTTCTGAATGAAAACAAATAGGTTTCCCTTTTTGAAGTAATACTGCACCCATTGCATAACCACTAGCATCTGTTTCAATTTCGAATGGTTGTTGAAGATCTGGTAAAGCTAAGATTGGTGTTGTGACAATTTTTTGCTTAAGTGTATTAAAATATTTTTTTTGTTTCCCTCCCCACTGATAGGAAACTTTAGAACCAGTTAAAGCATGTAACGGTGATGCAATCAAAGAAAACTGAAAAATGAATTTTCTCCAATATTGAACTGCACCTAGAAAACTCCTAACTTCAGTCACATTCTGTGGTCTTGGCCACTTAACAATCACATCGATTTTAGCTGAATCTATTTTCAAATGACCACCTCCAACTATGTAACCAAGATAAATCAATGAATTTTTCCCAAACTCACATTTGGATAGTTTAAGGTACACTTTTTCCCTTTGCAACACTTCGAAGACCTGTTTAACATGCCTAACATGCTCTTCCATACTGGAACTGAAAATCAGGATATCATCTAAGTAGATTATGACAAATTTATCAATGTATGGATGAAATACATCATTCATAAACCGCATGAAAGTTGTTGGAGCATTACAAAAACCAAAAGGCATCACTGACCATTTAAATAGCTAGTTTTAAATGAAGTTTTCCAGATGTCATTTTCTGCAATTCGAATTTGATGATACCCACTACACAAATCCAACTTAGTGAAGATAGCATTTTCAACTGGTCAAAAATCATCTATCCTAGGAAGAGGATACCTGTTCTTGATTGTGATTTTTTTTAAGGCCCTAAAGTCGACACAGATTCTCCATGTCTTGTCTTTCTTAGGAACCAAAATTATGGGTGAACCAGATGGAGATGAACCAGGTCGAATGAAGCCTTTTTCAACCAGCTCTTGGATTTGTTTCTTTATTTCTTCATTCTCTATGAGTGACATGCGATACATTCCAACATTAGGAAGAGGGGCATCAGACATCAATTGTATCTCATGTTGTATTTCCCGTTTAGGAGGCAGATGCTTTGGTTCTTTAAATAGACTTTGAAAAGAATCTACCACTTTAACCAAACTATCTTTAAATTGAGATTCACAACCTGAAAAAGCATCATGTTCATCCTTATTGTTCTTTTACAACCATGAGTACATATATTTTACTTGAACTTATTAGTCTCTTCATCTGATTAGCAGTAACTAAATCCAAGTCTGTTTTGATTTTATGTGCCCTGAAAATGTATTCAATCCCTTCTTTCTTAAGGTGATATTTATGCTCTTTCCTATGAAACACAACATCATGATCATAGAGATAAGGACTTCCTAGCACTACTCCACATATATCTAATGGAATCACATATAAATCCACTTCATCAATATAATTAGCTGTGATGGAAAATTTTAAATGACACTGCTTTGTGACATTAATCTGAGTCTTTTATTTTAGCCAACCTAATGGGTATGGTCTGGGATGATTCTATGCCTCCAAACCCAATTTCTTAACTAATTCTTCAAATATTAAATTTGTCTGTGATCCACTGTCAAATAATGTGTCTATTTTTGTTTGCTTAGAAGTTACCCTTATGTGAAATAATTCAACTCTTTTATCCTCATCCAGATGATTTATGTTTGAAGAAGATGCAGAAGTACTATAACTTGAACTAGTGTCAGAACTTTTACCTCTCGAAACCATTGCGGTTATTTTCCTTTCATCACCTGAGTCAGAGCCCAAATCTTATTGGATTGTTGTATTATCCTTCTTTTCACCTTTATTTTTCTGCAACTTCTTTGGTTTGAGTTCTGGGTGAAGTTTCCAACATTTGGCTTCATCATGTCCGATCCTCTAGCAGTGAGTACAAGTAGGTCTTTCACTTTCCTTTTGAGCTGTCGTTGTTTTATTTCCCTTCGAACTGCTCTTCCTCTTGCTGTCTTTGGAATCTTTGGATGCTTCCTGTGAAAACTTGAACGGTCTGCCACCTGATTCAATCTGTATGGCTTGAACACACACTTCATCAAAGTCAATGGGATTAAACATCAATAGCATATGTTGTAAATAAGAATGTAAACTGCCAATGTACTTTAATAAAGTTTCACATGTATCCAATGGAATACCAAGCGCTAAAGCTTTCTTCCTGAACTCTTGAATAAACTCCTGAACATTCTTCCCTTTACTTTGCCTCAAATGCTGCCAATCAATAACAACTTGCTGCATGTATCCCAAAGGATAGAATTGTTTTCTGAGAGCTTTTAAAAACTTAGACCATGAAGAGATGACTTTACCTTTCCGCTTTAATTCTACTTGAGTTTTAGTTTCCAACCAGATTAATGTTTTTTCCCCATTCTAAGTGTAGCTAACTGAATTTTTGTTCTTTTATCAAAAATGTTCAGAATTCTACAATACACTTCTAACTGTTTAATCCAGCTATCTAACTTCTCAGGATTCAGTTCACCATCATAAATAGGTAGTTCAAATTTTACATCAAGTTTCAAAAGAGATGATTTATGAGGTTTCTTTTATGTTTCAGAATCTGAACTAGAAGAAGAAGAAGAAGAAGAAGGCAATGAAGATGATAGAGGAGAAGGAGGTTTATCATCTTTTCCTTTCCCCTTTTCCTTACTCAATGCCTTCGAAGAAGAAGCTGCATCTCTCGCCTTCTTATCTTCGTAGAGTTCTCCCATTGTCAATTGTTGAACGACTTTCCGCTTTCCAAATTTTGGGTCGATCTCCTTGAGCGTTCCTTCTCCACGTCGCAACCTAGACTTGGTTAACATTCACTGGAAAAAATACTACAACACAACCTACTCTGATACCAAAATATATGATCTTAAATAATATTGAAGTAGAACTGAATATTTGTCAACAGTGAATTGATTGTTAACTTGATCGCTTAGTGTGGAATACTGAAGGAAATCAAATGATTTTATGACTTAATACTGAACTTAACAATCACATTTAAACATGAATTTGCAGCAAAGAACAGATATAGAAGACAACAAACATTGATTATGGAGTTCGTCCCTGGTGGACTCCGTCTCCGGGCCGCTTTCAAAATGGGCACCCATTTTATTAAGGATTGATCCAAGGAAGTATTTACACCGAAATACACCAGACTAAACATGCTCACAGGCACCTCTGGTCTCTATCAACAGAAATCTCTCTTTGCTATCTTTCCAATGCCTGTCTCAGTTTCCAATTCTTCCTCCGGACGACCAAGATACACCTGAAATAAAAATTCCTCTCTCTTACAGAAATCTGATTACTCCTTCCCCACTCATGAGCAATGGTGAAGTTTAAATAGGTTCAATCTCGAACTCCTTGAGCAAGAAATGGAATATGGTTGAACGCAATTCAATGTGATTAGGTGTGAATAGCTCTTGGTCTAATAGAATTCATACACCTTAGGCATTAGGTGACATGGTGGTTTAAAAATAACATAGCGCATATAATACAAAAAACCAAAACAGACCATAGTATAAAAATAGACCCCGAAGGTTTCTGCAAACAGCGAAGGTTGAATGGTTGCATGTGACTAGTTTGTGGTCAAGTGGCTATCTGCCACCTCAATGATCTGGCCTGGCAGTTCCGGCACACTGGCGGTCAACCTCTCGCATGTGACAATGCAAACCTTCGATGGTTGCGTTCAACTCCAAACTGTGCCTTTATAACGGTTGTTAATCCGATGTCTATCTGATTGCTCACATGTAAACTCCGCCCGACGGTTAATATTTCCCACATGGTTAGACTGTGATATGTTTTATAATTTGGGTTTTGTACATAGTTAAAAACTTTAACATAGTCCGAAGGGTCTTTATAACATTTGCGCTTACGCTTAAAACCATTACATAGCTTTTGACCATAGCATTGTTATTTGCGCTTAGGTATATAATTTACCACTTATGCTTTCAACGTCACACCACTTAGGCTTAGGACTATAGTTAGGACTTAGGTCTTAGCATAGGATTAGGACCATGTATTTTAGCCACTTAGGATAGGTTTTGACCACAGGTTTGTAACCATAGTCCGAAATCATTACATTTCCAACACCATAAGTCATTTGTACCATGCACCAAATTCAAATCAATTGAAGATGCTATTATTTCATCCAGAACACTGGAGAAAGTGAAGATGAACTAGACTTCCCTGTCGATTTGAACTGATGCAAGATCCTCCTGGATCACTCCATTAGTGTATATATAAGAGGTATAAGAGGTGTTGTGGAGGATATTTCTCCACATCCCAAGTGCACATTTCATAGAGAAACAAGATAGAATCTTAGCCACAACCAATAAGGGAGAAATAGGTCTGAGTTAGGGCATCATTTGGACTGTTTGCTGGGCCGAAAGTTCAGGCAAAGGAGCCACTGCTTAAGGGAGTAATTCTGGGTGGATAAGCATATTTTTTGGTGGTTGTTATGTCTTGTGAGGGAATCCACAGGTCTATTCTTTGGTGAGGGTAATCCGCAACACTAAATTACAGTGGTAAGGAGGTTGCATAATACACCAGAGGGCTGGAAACAACCCTATACGCCAACGTAGAACAACAAGGTCACAATATAAGCATGTCGCAGCTGTAAGGGACAATTAGGAGGTGAGATGATGGGTCAATTGTGAGTTGATAGTTTCCCTAACCAGTCAACGTCACCTACAATAGAGAAGCTTCATATCTCAAGGTACGTTATGTTGTTTCAGTGTTGAATTTGTGCAAGGTCGATTGTCCAAGTGTACAGAATTGTAGAAGCCTATGGGAGAAAATTGAGAGGCTTATCTTGATGGTTGAAAGCCTCTTCTCGAAGCAAATCTCATAGTGAAGTATTGGGTACTTAGTGGCTGGTGGAGGGCAACAAGAAAGTGACCAAAGTAGCCCTAGAGCATCATTGAAGAAAAACTTTGATTGTTGCGTGATTGGGTGAATTTTAGAGCCTAAAGTGCAACACTTTGATGGACGAAAGTGACTACTAGATTGGTGGATTGGAGCTCGGGAATAGGACATCCTACAAAGCATATTGGATCAACCCATGTACATGCAGCAGATGTGACTTGCAACAGTGTTAGGTGGCAACCCTCTTGGAGACTCTGTGTTGTCCTTTGAAGGACTAAGGGGTGACTAGAGAGAAATACAAAAGCAAAGGACCGGTAGGATAAGATATAAGATTGATTCTGCGCAGTGTGTTTGTCATTCTATCTTGTATTCCATAGATTGTTGTATTATTCAGATTGGTTTAATATAACGGAGATTGGGTTGTATAATATTGTAGAATATTTGTTAAAAATTGTCTACACTTGTGCATGTGTGATTTACTGCTTTATATTATCTGCGGGGCAAAGTAGTTCTTGTTGAGATTCTTGGTTTGGTAGCGTCAATGATTCTTAGATTCTAACCTAGACTCAAGATCGTGGAAATTTAACATGGTATCAGAGCATGTCTGAGCTACTTTCGAAGTTAGTGAATCAGAGTTGTGTGCAGCGAAGTACAACATGAGAGGGAGTTGGTCACATTATAGGTGACAATGTCGAAGTTGCAGGCAAGTCTCCGGTATGAGGACAAGTTGGAGGGGTTGTCCAACTATAGTCCTTTGAAGGTGTTGACCACATTTTGTCAACGACCCCATAGTAGTACACCCCCATTTTTTCAAATGGGACTTATCATGTTCGAGGCTCGTGTCATCCATATTTCATCGCCGGTCGACAGTTTTCATAATGATGTAAACCCATTCTGCATTTTATGATGTAAATGATCTAAGTAGGACCGTCCATGTATGTAGCAACCTAGGTAAGCCTAATATGTTGTTGATGACTTCCATCCTAGGAGGTTTTTTGTCTCACTGATTCACGAAAGTGATCGGTAGAGTTTTTCCCTCCAGCCTCACCCCAAAGCTAGGGTGGAATTTGTCATCAGCATGCTAAGTGAGTCCTAGTGTTTTTTATCGAGTCCTTGTAAAAGTAGTTTGAGCTACTTGGTCTACTAGATCATGTTTTGAGTCGCAGAATTGGGTATTTATTTGAGGGTCTATACGAATGGGTTTTCCCCCTTCATGTATGTAAATTTATTATCTCATGTAAAAGAGGGTTGGAAAAATAATTATAATCCCCTCTTAGTCAATTAATTAAATTTTCTGGTCAATTAATTAATAAAATCCTAAACCAGAAATTTAATTAATTTAGGGTCCTAAATTAGGATTAAATCTTTAAAGGCAAAATTTGTGGGTCCTTGGAAAATGATTTTGAAAGCCCCAAGCCAAGGGAATATTGAAAATTTTAAGAAATATTGGACCCTTGGGCCTTGGTGGTTAAGTCAAGGTCAAAATTTTGGGGTAATTAACTCAAAAATAATATTTTTGAGTTAATTAAAATTGAATTAAATGATAAATTCGTTTTTTCCCCAAAATTTTAATTTCAACGCTCCTGATTAAAAGATAATTAAATCTTTTGGACGGTTGAAATTATTTTGATGAGGATCATCCAAACTAGCTGTTAGAGATCTTGTCCTATAAATTTAGAGGTCTTTGTTAGTATTGAGTCATCCGATCTCAGGATCATGCACTTGCTCTTAGAAGCTCTTGTAAACTTTTTTTTGAGGAGTAAAGCATAAAGACTTTGGGGTTACAAATCTGGGTGTTCCTTCTCAGATCTATGTGGTGAATTGTCTCTAAACTTTGCTACTTGGTTTCTTGCATTTTATGGTTGATGGCCTTCATGGATTAATCTGCATATAGGTATCTTATGCAGTTTTCTGGGTTTATAAAATGACATTCTGATTTTTCTGCAAAGGTCTCATGTTGTTTTCTTAAGTCTCTATCGATCTAAGATTCAGATCTAAGTGTGCAGGGAAAATTTTTTTAGGATTGGGCGTCTGGGGAAGTCTTCGGTTGGACTAGCCGACTCCCAATAAACATAAGTCTGATAAGCTCTTTATTTGTTAAATTCTGGGTCTATCTTACGATATTTGTGATTTTGCAGGGTTTCGAAGGCTTGTGCCTCTCACTAAAACTTTAAATCTTTGAAAATTGTGCTAAAATGGATTTCAAATCTGATCATGAGGGTTTTAAATCTGTAAACTAGTTGTAAATTTGTAAATTTTTTAGAACTGTGAGGGTTTAATTGTTTCATGGTGTGTATATCTTCAGATCTGGCTGTCTTTTGTAGGGTAAGGGTTTAAATCAGAATTTTTTTTTTTAATGATCTGAGGCAGATCTGGCCTCAAATTGCTACTGTGGGCGAAATCTAGACGTTATTGATTTCAAGGAGCATATAAAAATCTGTTTGCTGGGCATTTTAAGAGTATTGGGTTCTACATTAAACTGTTATTGATTTCCCTTAAACCTAGTCGTCCTCCCTCCTCATCCAGCAGATCTATCTCTGCAAACCGCTCTTCAATCTGCGTTTTTCCTCTTTGCAAGCCATCGATCTAACATCTGCGTTATCAAAATCGAATTTCTGCCATCATTCCTGTCTGACATTTTCTCTCATTTTGCCCTCGTCCTCCATCTCTGCGAGCTGTTCCCTTTGAACCGTGTCTCTCTGCCCATGCTGATCTGCTCCTCAACTCTGGTCGCCATCCAAACAAGCCCTCTCATTGGCATCGGGCCTTCATCTTTGCAATCGATTCAACCTGCATTCAAGCTCTAACCTGCAAAACACAAAGCATGAGCGCAGCATAAAACTTCCAAGTCCGCCGTCCAAGCCTGCACCCTCTGTCGACCCCGTCTCTTTCTCGTCCGCCGTCGAATTCACCTCTTCCGCCGACGTCCCTCTGCTCCTGCAAACTCAATAAAAACGAAAATGACAAAGGCACACACGTATGCGCGTTATTTTTTATATCGATTTCCCTTCAGATTTTTTTTGTTATCCTAGGTGTTTAGTCGGCTTTCATAGTTTTCATTACAGTGTCATTCGATAGTTTTAGTTTTAGACTTAGATTTGTTCGCTTTTGTTTTTAGTTGATTTCGATTTTGGTAGCATGTAGATTTTAAGTTTATTTGTTTAGTTTTAGCCTTTTAGATATTTAACTTTTAATTTAGTTTAACTTTTGTTAGTTTAGACGATTAGATTTTAAATTGTAGTCTCAGTTTTATTTTATTTTTTGTTATTTAATTTTAGGATTTAACCTAGTTTGACTTTAATTTAGCTTTTAGCTTAGATATTTTTTATCTTATTTTTTAATTAGTTTTAAATTTAACTTTAGGATTTTAAATTTTAGATTTTAGATTTGGATTTAATTTCTAATTCTTCTTTAGATTAAGGCTTTAACAAAGTTTTTTTAGATTTTTTAAATTTGAAAACAAAATTAATAAAAAATTCTAAAAATTTCAAAATTCTAAAAAATTTTCCAATTCCTATGGTCAAAGTGAGCTTAATCTTTTTATCTAAAGTTTTGACTAAAGAAACATAATCTCGATCGAGATTAATTGAAACATTTTAAATCCTGGCATTTTCATCGTATTGTTTCATGGTTGTAGTGTCTTTCATTGAATATCATTGTGATCAATCGTGTTCTAATAAGCAGCAATTAATCGTCACTTACTTACAATTGCATAACGGGATTTCATTTGACTCCATAAGGCACTGGTCTTAAACATGAAATCTAATTTAGATCTGTGGAATCTCGTTCATTTCTATCAAGTATTTGATGTTTTAGCTGTCTCTCCTGGATTCGTTATCTTCATTTATAAAAGGGTCTACCTCCCTTAGCTTGTAAGGAGAAAGCTTAAATAGAGAGATTGGAGATAAAGGTGACAACCCCCAATCTGAGCCGTTGTCGCGGTGCCTGGACAATCTGTGCGACAACATTTTTTGGCGCCGTTGCCGGGGATAGAGTTTTGTTGTCCTTTGTCTTAACGACATTTTATAATCTTCTGATCTTTCATCGCCATTCATTAGCCTGTCGCAAGGGATCACATTTTCTGGCGACTTTTCATCTCTTCATATTTTCATCGTCTTATCTTTCGTCGTATCACTAATCATTTCATCATCGTATCTTTAGCACCTAGACATTTCGGTTGGCTTCTTGTTTGGGTGGCAACTCCACTTATTCATCTTTTTATTCCCAGACAAGAATCCCCCCCTGATATCCATCTGCTATCTCTCGATTATTTCTTCTGTTTTAGAATTAGTTTCATGTTCAAGTGGCGACTCCAATTCCTTCATTTCTTACAAGAGTTCCTGCTAAGAAGTTCACTTCTTGAGGACCTTTTGACTATTCTTGAACACGGATCTATTTCTAAAATCATAAAAATGATATCATGGATATTTTTGCCCTGTGTAATTTTGCTAATATTCAGGGTTATCCCCATGATGTCCCTCAGATGGATAAATTACCTTCTTTTCAAGGAAATGATGCAGTTAGTGTTAAATCTCATTTGTTTGCTTTCACTAACTGGTGGAATAAATTTGCAGTTGCAAAAAATAATTTCGATGATGTAAAAATGAAAACTTTTGTTCTTACTTTCAGTGAGGATGTTGCTGAATGGTTTATGGAAAAACCTGATAATTCATTTGATACTTTTGAATCAATTGTAACTGCTTTTAAGGAAAAATATGGTGATAAAAGGGAAGATCGGCATTTGGTAAGAGAGATCAGTACCATAAAAAAGAAAGAAAATGAAACGACTGAAGAATTTAACAGGAGATTTAATGGTATCCTTAGAGAAATATCTCAAACTCATAAACCTCCTGATGGATCTCTTCTGAATTTTTACATTGATGCTTTTGATTCTGATACTTCATATGAGTTAAGGCGGGCTAAAACTGCAAATTATAAGGCTTGTCAATCTGTAGCTGAGGAGATTGAAAAGGATAAGAAAGCATCTAGAATGTCCAAAACTCCAGATTTTGATAGGTCTTCGAAAGAACCTCTAGAAGATGATGATGACCCTATGAAAAAGTTAATGCAAAAACTTGAAAGCATGGAGCTTAATCATGCTAAGAAACTTGAAATCATGGAGCTTAATCAAGCAAAATTAATCTCTGACCATTCTAAAGAAATAAGCGTCTTACAGGCTAGGTTGGTTCAAATGGAAAGGGCTCAAACGCAGAATTCCCAACCTAGAAATAATAATGCTTTGCAGAAAAGAGACCTATCTTATGAGCAGAGACCGACAAATCAACTTGAGTTTGAAAATCTTGTGGATG
The DNA here is from genome assembly GCA_034641835.2 of Pinus albicaulis. NCBI lineage: Eukaryota > Viridiplantae > Streptophyta > Pinopsida > Pinales > Pinaceae > Pinus > Pinus albicaulis. The sequence continues at coordinate 203,265 of JAXQQM020074799.1, forward strand.
AAGCTCTGCCTTATTGTAGAGCCTGTAATGATCTTCATGAAGAGGCTACTTGTCCCATTGTCAAAAGGATCATAGCTAGTAGAATGGCAAGGTCAAGTCATCAAATTAATGTTGTTGGTAAGGGCTATCACATGCATATAGAAGATCATGAAAGTCAGGTTAAGGAGCCAGCTCAGATGATTAAGGATGTGCAACCCAATCATATGCAGATAATTCAAAACATGGAAGCTAACCAAATCAATCTTCAAAATAAGATAACTTCCATGGAAGAAAGTCATGCACAGGAAATAAATGTCATGGAAAACAGGTTAAAGATAATGATTAATCAAATGTCCATTATACAGAATCATATGATTGCAATGGAAGCAAGACACACCCAGGAAATGACTGCCATGAAGGAAAATCACTTGTTGGAAATAAAAAGTATGGAGGCAAATCAGACGAAATTAATAGTAAGGCATGCCAGGGAGATGAGTTCCATACAAAAGAAGTTGGAAAAAATGGAAGAATTACAAAAATTTCAACCGAAATTTGATTATGAAGATTCATCAACAGATCATAAGACTTCTTGTCTACTAAAGCCATTCTCATCTCATCACACAGAGGATTTAAATATGATTTCAAAGGATGTTGAGAAAGACCAAGCTTATGTGTCACCATTGACAGAGTATATCCAGAATAATATTGGTCACGCTCCAGGTTCTTTAGATGTTTTGTGCAAACATTTTCAAGATGAGGACAAGAAATTTACAGTGGTCTCAATGCTGACATCACAACCCACTCAGAAGAAGAGAAAGAAGCAAAAAAGAAGTAAGTGGTTTGATTCGTCTGATGGTCGAGAGCAGCTTGATATTTGGATAAGACAGAGTCCTACAATTAGCAAGACTGGACATGGCACATCTGAAAAGCAACCTATAGACTTGCCTGAAAGCAGGCAAATGCTCAGCATGCACTATATTGAGCACATCTAATGCCATTTGGGCATCCTCTGTATTGTATTTCTAACCCTATTCCTTGTTATTTCAGCATTTCATTTTGTAGTTAGAGTAGATTTATTTTTCATGTTAAGTAGAATAATGAATAAAAGAAGAGCTTCTATTTTTCATGTACTTAATGTTATATGATGATATTTGGATGGACACTACTTATATAATTTTGTGTGTTGCTTGGATGCAGATTCTGGATTCTCACATTCCTTCGATGAAGCAACGTGTCCCCAAGTAGAGCCAGATGTTGACCACACTTCGTCAACTACCCCATAGCAGTACACCCCCATTTTTTCAAATGGGATTCGTCATGTTCGACGTGGTTGTGCCATTCAGACTCCATCATCCAGTTTCGATAGTTTTCATAATGATGTAAACCCATTCTGCATGTAATGATGTAAATGATCTAAGTAGGACTGTCCATGTATGTAACACCCTAGGTAAGCCTAGTATGTTGTTGATGATCTCTATCCTAGGAGGTTTTTCGTCTCACTGATTCACGAAAGTGATCGGCAGAGTTTTTCCCTCCAGCCTCACCCCAAAGCTAGGGTGGATTTTGTCATCAGCATGCTAAGTGAGTCCTAGTGTTTTTTATCGAGTCCTTGTAAAAGTAGCTTGAGCTACTTGGTCTACTAGATCATATTTTGAGTCGCAGAATTGGGTATTTATTTGAGGGTCTATACAAATGGGTTTTCCCCCTTCATGTCTGTAAATGTATTATCTCATGTAAAAGAGGGTTGGAAAAATAATTATAATCCCCTCTTAGTCAATTAATTAAATTTTCTGGTCAATTAATTAATAAAATTCTAAACCAGAAATTTAATTAATTTAGGGTCCTAAATTAGGATTAAATCTTTAAAGGCAAAATTTGTGGGTCCTTGGAAAGCGTTTTAGAAATGACCAAAGAATGTGGTAATTTAAAAATATTGGACCCTTGAGCCTTGGTGGTTAAGTCAAGGTGTTTGGGGGTAATTAACAAAATAATATTTTTAGTTAATTAAAAATTAATTAAATGATAATTTGTTTTTCCCAATTTTGGTACCAACGCTCTGATTAGATATGGTAAATCTTTTGGATGGTGAGATTATTTTAGTAGGTCATCCAAACCAGCGGAACAGAGATCTTGTCCTATAAATTTAAGTCTTTGTCAGTGTTGAGTCTGGTAGATCAGGATGGTGCACTTACTCTTAGAAGCTCTTATAAACCTTTCACCAAAGAGATAAACATAAGTCTTTTGAGATTTCTAAATCTACATGTTCATATGGGATCTATGTGGTGAATTGTCTCTAAACTCTGCTACTTGGTTTCTTGCATTTTATGGTTGATGGCCTTCATGGATTAATCTGCATATAGGTATCTTATGCAGTTTTCTGGGTTTATAAAATGACATTCTAATTTTTCCGCAAAGGTCTCATGTTGTTTTCTTAAATCTCTATCGATCTAAGATTCAGATCTAAGTGTGCAGGGAATTTTTTTTTAGGATTGGGCGTCTGGGGAAGTCTTCGGTTGGACTAGTCGACTCCCAATAAACATAAGTCTGATAAGCTCTTTATTTATTAAATTCTGGGTCTATCTTACGATATTTGTGATTTTGCAGGGTTTCGAAGGCTTGTGCCTCTCACTAAAACTTTAAATCTTTGAAAATTGTGCTAAAATGGATTTCAAATCTAACCATGAGGGTTTTAAATCTGTAAACTAGCTGTAAATTTGTAAATTTTTTAGAACTGTGAGGGTTTAATAGTTTCATGGTGTGTATATCTTCAGATCTGGCTGTCTTTTGCAGGGTAAGGGTTTAAATCAGAATTTTTTTTTATGATCTGAGGCAGATCTGGCCTCCAAAGGCCAAATCTAGCCTCAAATTGCTACTGTGGGCGAAATCTAGACATTATTGAGTTCAAGGAGCATATAAAAATCTGTTTGCTGGGCATTTTAAATGAGTATTGGGTTTTGCATTAAACTGCTATCGATTTCCCTTAAACCTAGCCGTCCTCCCTCCTCATCCAGCAGATCTATCTCTGCAAACCGCTCTTCAATCTATGTTTTTCCTCTTTGCAAGCCATCGATCTAACATCTGCGTTATCAAAATTGGATTTCTGCCATCATTCCTGTCTGACATTTTCTCTCATTTCGCCCTCGTCCTCCATCTCTGCGAGCCGTTCCCTTTGAACCGTGTCTCTCTGCCCATGCTGATCTACTCCTCAACTCTGGTCGCCATCCAAACAAGCCCTCTCATTGGCATCGGGCCTTCATCTTTGCAATCGATTCAACCTCCATTCAAGCTCTAACCTGCAAAACACAAAGCATGAGCGCAGCATAAAACTTCCAAGTCCGCCGTCCAAGCCTGCACCCTCCGTCGACCCCGTCTCTTTCTCATCCGCCGTTGAATTCACCTCTTCCGCCGACGTCCCTCTGCTCCTGCAAACTCAATCAAAACGAAAACGACAAAGGCACACACGTATGCGCGTTATTTTTTATATCGATTTCCCTTCAGATTTTTTTTGTTTTCATTTAAATACGACTTTAGTTGTAATTATATTCACTTTTGGTAGGTTTAATTATAGATTTTATTTGTTAGCCTAGGTGTTTAGTCGGCTTTCATAGTTTTCATTACAGTGTCATTCGATAGTTTTAGTTTTAGACTTAGATTTGTTCGCTTTTGTTTTTAGTTGATTTCGATTTTGGTAGCATGTAGATTTTAAGTTTATTTGTTTAGTTTTAGATTTTTAGATATTTAACTTTTAATTTAGTTTAACTTTTGTTAGTTTAGATGATTAGATTTTAAATTGTAGTCTCAGTTTAATTTTATTTTTTGTTATTTAATTTTAGGATTTAACCTAGTTTGACTTTAATTTAGCTTTTAGCTTAGATATTTTTTTTATTTTTTTTAATTAGTTTTAAATTTAACTTTAGGATTTTAAATTTTAGATTTTAGATTTGGATTTAATTTCTAATTCTTCTTTAGATTAAGGCTTTAACAAAGTTTTTTTAGATTTTTTAAATTTGAAAACAAAAATAATAAAAAATTCTAAAAATTTCAAAATTCTAAAATTTTTTTCAAGTCCTATGGTCAAAGTGAGCTTAATCTTTTTATCTAAAGTTTTGACTAAAGAAACATAATCTGGATCGAGATTAATTGAAACATTTTAAATCCTGGCATTTTCATCGTATTGTTTCATGGTTGTAGTGTATTTCATTGAATATCATTGTGATCAATCGTGTTCTAATAAGCAGCAGTTAATCGTCACTCACTTACAATTGCGTAACGGGATTTCGTTTGACTCCATAAGGCACTGGTCTTAGACGTGAAATCTAATTTAGATCTGTGGAATCTCGTTCATTTCTATCAAGTATTTGATGTTTTAACTGTCTCTCCTGGATTCGTTATCTTCATTTATAAAAGGGTCTACCTCCCTTAGCTTGCAAGGAGAAAGCTTAAATAGAGAGATTGGGGATAAAGGTGATAGTCCCCAATCTGAGCCGTTGTCGTGGTGCCTGGACAATCTGTGCGACAACAGAAGGAAAGGATCAGGTTGGTCTTGCAGGTCAACAAGATCTGGGAGTTTGCCGAGAAAGCCATTAATATGCCAACCCACCCTAAGGAGTTGGAAATATATGAAGATTTAGATACGAAGGCGAGATTGATCATCTTGGATGGTGTGAAGGATGCCCTAATACCTCATTTGTCCAGGAAGAACACTGCATATGATATGTGGATGGATCTTCGGAATTTGGTCCAAAATAAGAATGAGAACCAGGTATTGGTGTTGGAGGATAAGTTGAAGTCCACCAAGATGATAAAGGCTGAAGGAATGAATTCGTATCTGACGAGATTGTCTCAGGTCAGAGATGAGCTTGTTGTCGTTAGTGTGACTATTTTAGATGGAGATATGGTGAGGATTTCCTTGAAAGTGTTCAACGAGGAATGAAATCTCTTCATCAAAGGGATCGTTGCCAGAGAGAAATTGCCAGACTGTAATAGGTTGTGGGACGACTTCATTCAGGAAGATTTGCAAGACGAGGATCTTCATCCAAAGAAGAGGGAAGATGAGGACATGGCACTTGAAACACGAATAAAGGGTAAGGAAAAGAAGGAATTGAGTAAAGTCAAGTGTTTCAATTGTGGCGAGATGGGTCATTTTTCGTCGAGATGTTCGATGAAGAAGGGAGATGACAAGAAGAGGAAAGGGAAGCAGGTTGTCGTTGTTTCCACTTCAGCTGAGATAGATAATCTCACCAGGAGATTGAAGGAGGAGGAATTTGCTATGATCTCTCATTTCTTGCAAGGTACTGTCAATGAGGATGGATGGTACATGGATAGTGGTGCAACGAAACATATGACAGGGTCACAGGAATTTTTTGAGACTCTAGCTGAATGGGACTAGAAGTTGCACATGGTGTTGGGCGACAAGAGTTAGTTAGAGATCCGAGGATCGGGTGTTCTGCCATTCAAGATGGAGATAGGATGAGTGATGCAGATCCAAGATGTATTGTATGTACCAAGACTCAGATATAGCGTGATTTCTGTCTTGATGATTGAGAATAAGGGTTTTGAGGTCTTGTTCTAGGATGGGAAGGAAGGACTCGGACCTAGAGGCTCTAGCACTGATGGGGGTGTACAATGAGTTAGAGAGCATGGCCTCTACAGGTTGATGGGCAAGCTTGAGGATCATGGAAAGAAGAAGAAGCAGGTGCAGGTGCAGGCTTTAGAGGGGAAAGTACAGGTTCCAGTGAAGAAGGACCATTTTCCAGAGGCTCAGAGGGAGTCGAGTTCTAGCGGGAGCTTGCAGGTTCAGAGAGATAATTTGCAGCCCAAGAAGAGCGCGTGGTCAGTGGGGAGCAAGGGTGCTCCTACAACTGCCAAGATGGAATCATGGAGAGATTCGAAAGAGATACAAGAGAAGAAGAAGAAGCAACATGCTTCCAATAGTGACAGTGACACTTCCGAGAGAGGCGTAGTTCAAAAACAGGGATTTTTGCAGTAGTGAGCTCTCAGAATTGGGCGAGTGTTGCGAGTAGTGATGACGATGATGAGCTACTTCCTAGTCTTGGAAGTACCTCCATCGCTAAGAGGGAATGTTGATTTTTTAGTAGCTTAGGAGGTACTCCGAGCTCTAGGATTCGAGGTTTGGAGGGTAAAGCTCCACAAGAGTCACTGGTGGGATTGGAACCCAAGATTGGGGTTTTTCACCCATTGAGATTTGGGTGAAAACCATGAAGAATATGAGCATGAGAAAATTTTAGGTGATAGAGCTTGGCATGGCGATTCCAACACTTCGAAGATCACTCAAATCAAAGCTCTAGAATTGAAGATATGAATTTTTAAAGTCTAAGGCTGGGTTTGCACATAAGGAGTCAAGGTCGGCTTGATGATAATAAGCCAAATGACAGTTGGACATACCCTTGTTAGACGTTATGAGGAGCCCTCCATTAGTGTATATATAGGTGTTGTGGATGACATTTCTCCATGTCCCAAGTGCACATTTCATAGAGAAACAAAACAGAAGCTTAGCCACAAGCAATAAGGGAGAAACGGGTTCGAGTTAGGGCATCATTTAGACTGTTTGTTGGGCCGAAAGTTTAGGCAAAGGAGTCGATGCTTTAGGGAGTAATTCTGGGTGGATAAGCGTATTGTTTGGTGGCTGTTATGACTTGTGAGGACAGCCATAGGTCTGTTTTGTGGTGAGGATAATCGGCAACCCTAAATTATAGTTGTAATAAGGCTAGATAATACACCAGAGGGCTAGAAACAACCCTATACACCAGCGTAGAACAACAAGGTCACAAGATAAGCATGTCGCAGATGGGTCAACTGTGAGCTGATAGTTTGCCTAACCAGTCAACTGTGAGCTGATATTTTTCCTAACCAGTCAACATCACCTACAACGGAGAAGCTTCAGATCCCAAGGTATGTTATGTTGTTTCTGTGTTGAATTTGTGCAAGGTGGATTGTCCAAGTGTAGATAGAATTGTAGAAGCCTATGGGAGAAAATTGAGAGGCTTATAAAGATGGTTGAAAGCCTCTTCTCGAAGCAGATCTCACAGTGAAGTATTGGGTACTTAGTGGTTGGTGGAGGGCAAGAATAAAGTGACCAAAGTAGCCCTAGAGAAGTATACAAGAAGAAATTTGATTGTTGCATGATTGGGTGAATTTTTGAGCCTAAAGTGCAACACTTTTATGGACGAAAGTGACTACTAGATTCGTGGATTGGAGCTCAGGAATTGGCCAGACTAGAGAGCAAATTGGATCAACCCGTGTACATGCAGCGTAAGTGACTTGCAGCAGTGTTAGGTGGCAGCCATCTTGGAGTCTCGATGTGTTGTCCTTTGAAGGAATTAGGGGCGACTAGAGAGCAGTACAGAAGCAAAGGACCAGCAGGATAAGATACGACATTGAGTTTGTGCAGCGTGTTTGTCATTGTATCTTGTATTCCATAGATTGTTGTATTATTCAAATTGGTTTAATATAACGAAGTTTGGGTTGTACATTATTGTAAAATATTTGTTAGAAATTGTCTACACTTGTACATGTGTGATTTACTGCTTTATATTTTTCGCTGTGCAAAGAAGTTCTTGTTGAGATTCTTGGTTTTGTAGCGTGAGTGATTCTAAGATTCTAACCTAGACCCGGGATCATGGAAATTCAACAAATATGTCACCTAAAACAGTGGTATAACAACTTAATAAGTAGTTTAGAGTCATCTCTCCTCATTGGCATATCGTTTGGATTCGTTGGGGTTGTATTACTTTGCATCTCTTGTCTTTTTTTGGAGGACTGTTATGTTAGTTTGAGGTCTGATATATGCTTTATAGGGTCTAATTATAAGCTTGACATTGGTGTAAAAGGAGTTGGCAAAAATTTCATCTCATTGGTGAATATTTTGCATCCCCCTCCCCCGTGAGTTTTCCTAAAAATATCTCCCTAAGATTTGGGGGTGCTCCTGCATGCATTTCCCCACCCCTACACTCCTTCATCCTAGAAAATTGGTGGAACATAGTGTAATATCCCAAAAATGGATTCTTCAGCAGATCATGCCTGAAAAACGCATTCTTCAGTTATGATGGCTTCAGCTATCATATAATATGTCTGAAAATTCTCAGCAACCAAAAGAAATAACAGCAGCAACCTTTACTCAACCTTTAGGGCCAAAAAGGTGGGGAAAAGTGAGGATTTTGGCCCTAAAATGAGTGTATAAGACAATCTGCGTAAAATGACGGGTCAAGGTTCTGGAATATGTTAGAATAGGTCAAGAGGGACTTCCATGTCAAATTTCAGTCAAACAAAGGTGTTTTTCTAAGTTAAACAGTTCCTCCTTCCCGACTAGTCAAGAAAAACCCTGATTTCCCAAGACTTTGAGTATGCAGAAATTTACTAAAGCAAGGGCAGCATTTTTTCTGAAGGAATATAATGTAGAACACTATAAATAATCAGAGAATGAGTTTGGGAATGCAGCAGAGGCATTAAGCAAGGATAAACAGTAGTTTACATAGAAAATCCCTCAAGAATGAGGTGCAGCAAGACAAGAAGATGATTCAGAAACCCTACAACATTTTCTGCAGGAGGCTGAAGCTTGTATTTAATATATTACAGATCTACAACTGATAAATACATGAGAACAGAGATCTATAATGAGACAAAATGCCCCAAGGGCTCTTTATTACTTTCCCCTTGGGAATTTCAGCAATACATTAAAATGCCGGAGCAGATCTGAGTTTTACTGCAGTAGATCTGCAGAATGATTCATAATTACTGAAGCAAAACTTCAGTATCAGATCAGAAATATACTTGGATTGGTTGGCCAATCCAAGGATCACCCTCAGTCAGAGATCTAGCTCCAAAATGATGCCAAAAACCCCGGAATGCTGCTCCTTTAGCAATAACGCAGATCTGGGGAAAGAACTGTGCAGTATACCATGAAGAACACTTTGGCCTGATGCCAAGATCAAAAAATCAGCTCCAATGTCTCCCAATCTGATCCTCCAAAGGAAAGAAAGGCTCTCCCTCTGAAAAATAAGAGAAGGAGGTGGTGTCGTAAAGTCACCACGGCAACACCCTACAACACAAAATTACGCTGCTGCAGCAATAATGTTGTCTTGGAGGATGATGCTAAGAAAATAACCTTGCCTGAGTAGGCACTCGAAGTCCCCCGGGGCTAAGGGTGAGATCTCCGCACGAAGACACTCAATGCACTAAACAGTGCAGCAGACGGGCTAAACAGCCAGCGTGCCAGAGAAGACAATATGTCTCACTCAATAATCAATAATCCAAGAATCTAAGCATGACTCAAATGAGGAGACTCCTCCATCTTTTATAGTGTTGGTTTCCCTCCAAAACCCAATGTAGCCTCTCTCTCTCCTCCACATCCTCATCCTTATCCACATTCTCATCCTTATCTACGCAGAAGCTTGGAGAAACTTCTAGAGTGTACATAGGCCCCCTCCTCCACGTGGTGTTGGGCCCCCCCTTGACTCCCACTTAAGTCACAACGTTGTGCTACTAGGTGGATGTCTTATTTCATTTAAGTGAGTTTAGACCCTCTTTACTCACTTTTTATTTACTTGCAAACTATAGGTGGAAAAATAAACAAAATAGAATATTCCAATTTTCTGTCGCAAATTAGGAATATTACAGTCCCCCCTGGAAAAATGTTGCTTGCCCTCAAGAAACTGCCTGAACAAGTCTCCTCCTAGCGGATGCTCTCCACCGATACTGAAAATTATGCCTGGGTCCCAGATGCGCCACTGAATCTCCCCTGTACTCTGCATCATCCTGATATGAAGGGATCTCTCAATGCCAGGATCCCAAACTGATCTCTCATGGTACCAGCCAACCAACAATCCTCCCGGATCCCATCACCACCATGGCCAATAATAGCCCAAGTCCCATGGCTCGGACTGTGCACTGCCTTTAGCTATGACTGATGAAGACCATGACTCCGACTGTGCTATATCTGTCATGGTGTAAGCTGTCCCATCGACTGTGTACCAGCTCATCACCTCTCTCCACTCAAGGCATGAAGTGAGGAACATCTCTCTCATGTGGATCCTCCATCCCCAAGCAATCATCCAAACAAAATGAGCCACCTCCCGACAAGGCAACTCCTGAAAATCTCCTTCCACCTCAAGCTCCGGTAATGAAGGTGGGATGAAAATCTGATCTTGGCAAGCATCATAGCTTACCCCATGCTGTCCTTCTCTCCACTCATGACAAGTGTAGAGTGTATGCTGATCTTGGGCTGCAAAATCATTGCCCTCCAATGGCAAAGTGAAGAACAATCCTCCAAAGAAGGTTCCTCCAACAATGAAGAACAGGCTGGCCCAAAACAATTCATCCATGAAGAATAGGACATGTGCATCATGGATCATCCTAATGAGATGTTTGCTGAAGGTGTTACATGAGGATACATAATGCAAACAATCTGTCACAAGGATACAACGTAGTCTCATCCACTGCAACTTGAAAAAATTACATGGCAAGCAATGTACAAGATCCATCATATCTACTAATGGATAGTAAATGGTTGAATATGACAACAACATAAGACCAAACACTTGCCCATGGCTGTACAGTGGATGACTATCAATCTCATGGCCCACCTCAAAAGAGAACACATATGTAGTAGTGGTGGCCATGCCTCCTCCCATGCTCCCATTAGAACATGTAGTGCAGAAATTGTGAGAATTCTTCCCACTCAAAGACACATCCAGCTCATGTGTCTCCCTCATAATCAAGCCTCCCATACAAATCTTATCTATATCAGCAAATGGAGACATGATCAACCACAAAATGAAGGAAACACTGAAGGTTACAAGTGATGCAAAGAGGTACCAATAGCTTCCCCAACAAGTACAACGCAGTTTTACAAGTTGCTGCTTGATAAGAGTACAAGGCAAAATGTTTCTTGTTACATAGTTAATCATGCATGTCTTTATATGATACATGCTATAGTGCAGCAAATGAACATACATGTAGTGATAAAACATTTTCCCAAGGCCACAAAAGAGACGGCTGCCTCCATCATGTAGATTGGCCCAATACAACTCATGGAGCAATGTGACAAGCTTGCCCTCTTGTGAAGCAATGCACTGCATAGGAATGGCAAGAGTGTGTAAATCAATGAAAACAGATCCCTCACCATATGCTGGAAGTAAGATGGTACATGGGTCCATAAGTGAGTCCTCCATGGTGTTTTGGCATGCAATGAAGAAGACTGAATCATGTGCTGCAAACAGATAATCCTCCTGATGCTTGGAAATCCAAGTCAAGAAGAATATGCCATAGATGTCTCTATCATCATTACTTCCTCTAAGTGCAACAAATGTGAAGTGATCCTGGGACCTATGGGTTATAGATCCACCATAACTCTGTTGGGCACACTTCATCCATAAAGTTCTGCTCCAAGGTGATAGCGCTGTGAGCTCATGCAAATAAGCTCCTGTCAATACAAGGCTCTGTTCTTTGACATGCTCCTTGTCAAAGACTCCTCTAATAATGTTGCAACAAATATGGAATACCTCCCAAGATGGAAGTGCTCCCAAGCCATCATCAAAGATCAAGGAGATAATGCCATCTCCTCCTCCTGCAACATCATGCAAAGTGTGAGAGCAAATCTGCCCTTGCTCTCCCAAGCAAAGCAACAAGACATTTTGCTGCCTCCCCATACTTCCATCATACAACTCATATGATGAAGACATAATGAATGATATGAGTAACACATCAACACCATGCATCCATACTCTATGCTGCTCAATGATGCAAGTATCCAGCCATCTTCTCTCCGTCCTCCTACTCTTAGGAAGAGTGTGTGCCAAGTGATGGCCAAACTCTTTCAAGAGTAACCAGCGCAGCCAAGCCTCCTACTGCCCGGTATCATAGATCTGCAAGTACCAATGATGCCCAAACTCCCTTAAGAGTAACCAGCACAGCCAAGCCTCCTGCTGCCCGGTATCATAGATCTGCAAGTAGCCTCCTAGCTCCTTGCTCATAATCACTTGTGGATGCCTCCTTCTTCTCCTCATCCTGGTACTCCTCCCATGAGGGCTACCATCCTCCCAAATCAAATTGTTGATTTTGCACTTCATGGGATTTTGAAATATAAACTTCTCAAGGATCAATGAGACCCTATCAAGAATCAAATAGGTGGTAGGCAAAAACCTCCCATCATGATGTGTGGGGCTCAAGGGATGTCCAACACAAGCATGAGAGATGTTATCCATCCTAATATGTCCTCCATCTACTATCTGCTCTTGTGAGAAGGGAAGAGAGTCATTGCATCCCATGTTATGTGGAAGTGCATCTCCAGTGAGATCTCTCCTTGAGACCTCCCCTTCATCCATGTTGCACAGCGCAGTGCAACCAAGCTGCTCTCGATCTGCATTTGGAACTTCTTGTAGAGCTGCAAGAGTCCCATCCTCAAAAGTGTTGGCTGCCCCAACTGTTGATGCATGTGGTTGCTCCTCCATGACTGTGACAGCATTTTCACAAGCCTCCTCAAGAGGTGATGTGATCTCTTCTTCTCGATTAGAATTGGAAGCGCATGGTACTTCTTCTTCTTTTTCTTCAACCTTCTTGACCTCCTCAATGGTGGATGCATCTTTTCTGGATCTTGGGCTTAGATTCATAGGGACTAGTGGATCCCTCATCCATGGGAAGAGGTGATCTCCCAGTAGTATGCTGCAAATCTAAACTATGTATGCTAGAAACTCCATCCTCTCTGAGCTGACAGTAATCTTTGAAGGGAAAAATTGCTTTGAAGTCTTCTCCCATGGACTTCCATTCTTGGAAATAATCTCCAAATGGTACATGACCACGCTGTTTTGAGATCCTCATATGTTCCATAGATAACTAGCTCCACAGGCTGAGCCAGAACTATGCTCTGATACCACTGTAATATCCCTATAATGGATTCTTCAGCAGATCATGCCTAAAAAATGCATTCTTCAGGTATGAGGGCTTCAGCTATCATATCATATCTCTGAAAATGTTCATCAACCAAAATAATAGCAGCAGAAACCTTTACTCAGCTTTTAAGGGCAAAAAGGTGGGGAAAAGTGAGGATTTTGGCCCTAAAATGAGTGAATAGGGAAATCTGCGTAAAATGACGGGTCAAGGTTATGGAATATGTTATAATATGTCAAGAGGGATGTCCACGTCAAATTTCAGCTCAAACAAAGGCATTTTGCTATATTAAACAGTTCCTCCTTGCCGACTAGTCAATAAAAACCCTGATTTCCCAAGACTTTGAATATGCAGAAATTTGTTGAAGCAAGGGCAGCGTATTTTCTGAAGGAATATGATGTATAACACTATGGATAATCATAGAATGAGTTTGGGTACAAGGCATAGGCTTTCAGCAAGGTTAAACAGCAATTTTATATAGAAAACCCCTCAAGATAGAGGTTCCGCAAGACAAGAAAATAATCCAGAAACCCTACAGTGTTTTCTGCAGGAGTCTGAAGCTTGTATTTAATATATTACAGATCTACAACTGATAAATACATGAGAACAGAGATCTATAATGAGACAAAATGCCCCAAGGGCTCTTTATTACTTTCCCCTTGGGAATTTCAACAATACATTAAAATGCCGCAGCAGATCTAAGTTTTACTGTAGTAGATCTGTAGAATGATTCATAATTCCTGAAGCAAAACTTCAGTATCAGATCAGAAATATACTTGGATTGGTTGGCCAATCCAAGGATCACCCTCAGTCAGAGATCCAGCTCCAAAATGATGCCAAAAACCCCGGAATGTTGCTCCTTCAGCAATAACGCAGATCTGGGGAAAGAACTGCGCAGTATACCATGAAGAACACTTTGGACTGATGCCAAGATCAACAAATCAGCTCCAATGTCTCCCAATCTGATCCTCCAAAGGAAATAAAGGCTCTCCCTCTGAAAAATAAGAGAAGGAGGTGGTGTCGTAAAGTCACCACGGCTACACCCTACAACACAGAATTATGCTGCTGCAGCAATAATGTTGTCTTGGAGGATGATGCTAAGAAAATAACCTTGCCCGAGCAGGCACTCGAAGTCCCCCGGGGCTAAGGGTGAGATCTCCACACGGAGACACTCAATGCACTAAACAGTGCAGCAGACGGGCTAAACAGCCAGCGTGCCAGAGAAGACAATATGTCTCACTCAATAATCAATAATCCAAGAATCCAAGCATGACTCAAATGAGGAGGCTCCTCCATCTTTTATAGTGTTGGTTTCCCTCCAAAACCCAATGTAGCCTCTCTCTCTCCTCCACATCCTCATCCTTATCTGCGCAGAAGCTTGGAGAAACTTCTAGAGTGTACATAGGCCCCCTCCTCCACGTGGTGTTGGGTCCCCCCTTGACTCCCACTTAAGTCACAACGTTGTGCTACTAGGTGGATGTCTTATTTCATTTAAGTGAGTTTAGACCCTATTTACTCACTTTTTATTTACTTACAAACTATAGGTGGCAAAATAAACAAAATAGAATATTCCAATTTGTTGTCGCAAATTAGGAATATTACACATAGTGTTTATTTGGGGGAGCATCGAATGTGATCTAAGTCTCAAACTTTATGGAGAGGCTTAGACACATGTATACCAGATAACCCAAAAACCATTTGTGAAAATTCCACATAGATAGTGTCTTAGTAAAATAATTAATGCGAAGAAGTTAGTCGAAGAAAGGAACTAACATACAGTGGGAACCCGAGTTAATTACTATTCAAATACCGGGAGTGGGTTTGTGAAACAAAACAACCCATTTCGCACTGTTTTTGGCCCGAGGCGAAACCACCACAAAAAAAATGCGATCCTGTTAGATCCTGACACGTCACCAAGTTAATACCGCCCATTTTGCGTTTTTTCTGGAGCGTTAACGCTCAGCCCTTGAAAAAACGCGAGAGCTACCCGCACCGTCTGATCTGGAGGACGGCAGATCAAACGGTAATCGCGCAACATGTTGCACGTTGGATAGTCCAAGGTATGACCAGCGGTTTTGTATTGATTTAACGTTTATTTAATAAGTTGATGTGTGGGGCCCGTGGCGCAATGTGTTATAAAATGTAGCGTTGGTAGTGTAATTGGGGTTAATAATACAAGTCCGAAGGTTGGTATACAAAGAAGGGGTTCCAAATATAGTTAAGCTCTTTGTTAAAAAGACTAAGGGTCGTATGTAAGGGAGATCACGTAATATTGCCCATTATATTTCAATTATCATATATTGCAAAATGGATGAATGAAACGGAAACAAGAAAACTGTGAAGGCTCCCTCAGTGAATGAATAGACAGAAAACAATGAGACAAGCTCTCCTAAGCGCCAATCCACCATTTTAGCTATCATTTGTGGTATCAGAGCAGATTTCAAGACATTTGCAGAGACTGAACTGACTTCCAAGAACCAAAAGAAGAATTCCAACATGGTTGTCCGAGTTGTCAGAGGTGCTAGTAGAAGAAGAGGCAGGTCAGTTGCAAATGCAGAAGTATTGAAGACCTCGCAGAGAGTCCAAGCCAGATTGGATGCGGTGGAATTGGGACTCCCAAGAGACCCTAAGGATGTCAGTGAACCTGAACCTGAAGAAGAAGCAGGAGAGAACGTTGAGATTCCTCCTGAGTTGAGACTCTTTAAGTCTGTTCTGGGGTCTACATTCAAGCCAAAACTTGAAGTGTCAAGTTTTGCAGGAGGATTGAATCCAGAGGAACTGATAGACTGGATCAATGAGATGAAATTTTTTTTTGATTATGAAGAGATGGGTGAAGATAAGAAAGTCAAGTTTGCAGTGACAAAGTTGAAGGGACATGCAGCACTTTGGTGGGATGGAGTGCAAGCAGAGAGAAGGAGAGTTGGTAACAACCCATCAAGAGTTGGACTAGAATGGTGGCAAAACTGAGAGGTAAGTTCTTGCCTAATGATTATCAGCTTACATTGTTTAGACAAATGCAGAACCTGAGACAGAGATTGCTGACAGTGAAAGAGTACACAGAAGAGTTTTATAGAGTAAGTATAAGAGCTGGAAAATTCTAGGACACATCAGAGAAGGTTGCCAAGTATGTGAATGGTCTCAAGTTGGAGATCCAAGATGAGATAGGTATTCTGTCTCCTAAGACAGTTGAAGAGGCTTATCAAATAGCCTTGAAAGCTGAAGAGAAACTCCTGAGAAAGCAGTTTTCCAAAGGAAGAGGTAATTTTTGAGGAAAGGGAAGTCAGGGTGGTAGAGGAAGGTCTACAGCACCTAGAGATGGAGCTAGCAACAGCTCACCTCAGAATGCATCCATAGAGGGTGATGCAAGGGGCAGAAGGGGTTCCTACAGAGGAAGAGGAGGCAAAGGACGAGGAAAAGAAGTGAGGTGTTACAGATGTCACGTGTTGGGACATAAACACTATGAATGCCCCGAGAATGTGGGCACAGGCCAGAGAAATGCTATTGTTGCTCAGGCTGGAGAAGAGGCAACAAGGCTGTTTGAAACAGAGGAAGCAATTTTGCTAGAGAAGGGAGAATCTTTGGTAGTCAATAAGGTTTTGCTGAAGCAGACAAAAGAAGTTGCTGAGCCAGCATAGAGGAAGACTTTGTTCAGGAGTGTATGCAAAGTCCAAGGGAAATGTTGTCAGTTGGTCATTGATAGTGGCAGCACAGACAATTTGGTCTCTACAAAGGTGATAGAGAAACTAAAGTTGAAGACAAGGGAACATCATACACCCTACAAGGTGTCGTGGCTGCATAAAGGACACCAGCTGATTGTGAAGGAACAGTGTGAGATAGAGTTGCAGATGGGCAGCTACAAAGACAAGGTTATGTGTGATGTGATGCCTATGGATGTGTGTCACATACTGCTCGGCAGACCTTGGCAGTATGACAGAGCAGCAGTGCATGATGGTAAGAAGAACACTTACAAGTTCTTCAAGGATGGAGTGCATCACACATTGATACCTATGGAGGAAGGAGAACCATCAAGCAGAAAAGCTGATCCAAAGACCTTGTTGCTGAGTGGGAAAGAGTATCTATAGCAGATTGAAGAAGAAGAGGTAAGTTTTTCTTTAGTCTGCAAACCTAAAGTAGTGCTTACTTCTACAAAGATTTCTGATTTGCCAATTGAAATTCAAGAGATGCTAGACAGTTATTGTGATATTGTTGTGGATGATTTGCCTGATGAATTTCCACCTGTAAGAAAAATCAGCCATCAGATAGATTTTATTCCAGGATCAAATCTGCCAAACAAAGCAGCCTACAAAATGACTCCCACAGAGAATGAAGAAATCAGGAAGCAAGTGCAGGAATTGGTTGACAAAGGTATGATCAGAGAGAGTTTGAGTCCATGTGCAGTACCTGTAGTACTGAGTCCAAAAAAAGATGGAGGCTGGAGAATGTGCACTGATTCAAGAGCAATCAACAAAATAGCCATCATGTATAGATTTCCTTTGCCTAGAGTTGAAGATTTAATGGACTGTTTGAGTGGAGCAAAGTATTTTTCAAAATTAGATTTGAAAAGTGGATATCATCATATTAGAATAAAGGAGGGTGATGAATGGAAAACTGCCTTTAAAACAAATGAAGGATTGTATGAGTGGTTGGTAATGCCTTTTGGGTTAACAAATGCACCTAGTACTTTTACGAGGCTCATGAATGAAATGTTGAGAGAATTTATTGATAAATTTGTGATAGTGTATCTGGATGACATATTAGTTTTCAGAAAAACAAAGGAAGAACATTTAAGGCATCTTAATTATGTCTTGAAGAAGTTACATCAGGAGAAGTTGCTGATAAATTTAAAGAAGTGTTCATTCATGAAGGAAGAGTTGGTGTATTTGGGTTTTGTTGTTTCTGCTGAAGGACTGAAGATGGACCCAGAAAAGGTTAAGGCAATTGTGGAGTGGCCTTCACCAAGAAGTATTTTTGAGGTAAGAAGTTTCCATGGACTTGCTAGTTTTTACAGAAAATTCATAAGAAATTTCAGCAAGATTAATGCACCCATCATTGAAACAATAAATAATGACAAACAGCCATTCAAATGGACTGCTGAAGCAGAAAAGAACTTTAATATTTTGAAATAGAAGATAACTGAAGAGCCTGTTCTAGTTTTGCCTTATTTTCACAAACCATTTCAAGTGAATTGTGATGCCAGTGGAGAAGCTATTGGAGCTGTGTTGAGTCAAGATGATAGGCTTGTAGCATATTTCAGTGAGAAGCTGAATGATACAAGGAGAAAGTATTCCTCTTATGAAAAAGAATTTTATGCAATTGTGCAAGCATTGAAGAAGTGGAGGAATTATTTAATGTCTAAAGAATTTGTGCTTTATTCAGATAATCATGCTTTACAATATATTATGCAACAACCTAAGTTGAATCATAAACATGCCAAATGGATTGAATATCTCCCAGAGCTTTAATTTTGTTTTGAAGCATATAAGTGGCCAAGCAAATAAAGTAGTTGATGCCTTGAGTAGGAGAAACATGCTTGTTCAGGAAAACAAATTTGAAGTTGTAGGATTTGATTTTCTTAAAGAACTTTATAGGACAGATTCATATTTTAAAGAAGCATTTGAAGCATGCTATAACCCTGTTTTGACAGATAGAAGCCAGTGGTTGGATTATTTCTTGCAGGAGGACTTATTGTTCAGAAGAAACCAATTGTGTGTACCAAAATGTTCCATGAGGGAGAATTTAATCAAAGCGAAGCATAGTGGAGGACTTGCTGGACACTTTGGTACTGATAAAACTTATGAGTAGCTGAGTCATTTTTATTATTGGCCAAGGATGAGAACAGAAGTGGAAAATTTTGTGAAGAATTGCAAAATTTGTCAATATGCAAAAGGGAGAAGCCAGAATGCAGGATTGTACATTTCATTGCCCATTCCAGACAGGCCTTGGGATATGATGAGTATGGATTTTGTTCTAGGATTGCCCAAGACACAGAGAGGGAATGATGCAATCTTTGTTGTAGTTGACAGATTTTCCAAGATGGCACATTTTATTCCATGTTATAAAACCAGTGATGCTACTCATGTTGCTAACTTGCTTTCCAAAGAAATTGTTAGACTGCATGGGTTGCCCAAGAGTATTGTTTCTGACAAAGACACTAGATTTGTTGGCCATTTTTGGAGGACATTGTTGAAAAAGCTTGGTACCAATCTGAGCTTCAGCTCAGCTTATCATCTTCAGACTGATGGACAAACTGAGGTAGTAAATAGAAGTCTGGGAAATCTTTTGAGAAGCCTTGCAGGAGAGCATCCCAAATAGTGGGATCATATTTTACCACAGGCAGAGTATGCATCCAATGATTCACCAAACCGAAGCACAGGACAGAGTCCATTCCATATTGTCTATGGAATGCATCCCAGAGGAATATTTGAGTTAAGAAACTTGGGAAAGGCAGAGTTGAGGAGTGTTGATGGAGAAAAATTTTCTTCAGAAATCCAAGAAATACATGAGCAGGTAAAACAACAGCTACAAGGCAGCAGCATCAAATACAAAGGCAGAGCATATTTGAGCAGAAGAGAAGTCAATTTTGAAGTTGGAGATTTGGTTTTGGCACACTTGAGGAAGGAAAGATTTCCAAATAAGCAGTATAACAAGTTGAAGTTCAAGAAGATTGGACCATGCAAGACACTGAGAAAATTTTCTGCTAATGCTTATGAAATTGAATTGCCTCCTGATGTTGGAATATCTCCCATATTTAATGTTGCATATTTATACAGGTATGAAGATGGTGGCACAGATGAAGGACCAGCAGATAGAGAGCAGATTGAGTGGGTAAAACAGTTCCCTGCAGCATAGCCATTGCAGCTAGAGAAGATATTGGACAAGAAGGTGCTTAAGAGAACCAGAGGACAAGAATATTTCCAGTATTTGATCAAGTGGAAGGACCAGCCAGATGAAGATGCTCTTCTTGGGTGACTGAAGTTATGTTGCAGAAACTAGGCAGTTTTGTGAAAGAGCTCATGGACAGGATTCCATGAAGAAAATTGCCCTCGGGAGTCTGATGCAGGGGCATTGGACACTAGCCAGCAATGTAGGAGGATTGTGCACATGTTGTGGCTAGGAGAGTTCGAAATTTCCTGAGATGTACCAGCAAGGTGTCAACACCTTAGTTTTCTGTTGCACTTAGAGCAGTTAGGGTTAGTTCAGTAACTGTAGAAGTCGAATAGGTTCATTCATGTCAGTCGGGTTGATTTTTGTTGATAGTAATATTATGTAATCAGTTTTTTCTGTTAAAGGAATAAAACGGTCCTCAAGGAGGAGCCGAACAGTCGTGTAATATCCATAAATGTAAAACCCTGAGACTAAGACCGAGGGGGGGTTTTGGCAGTAAAGATTGAATTGTGAAGCATTTATTCTCTGTTGAATAAAAGTCTATGCTCATTGAACATTTGCGTGTGTGTTATTGGAAATTCTCCGAAGAACTCATTCTTTCGAACTGAGAACTCTGTGCATAATGCTGTGTTAAATCTCCTTTGTTTCTCTCTGTCTGTTTGAACTCATGCTCTCAGCGCCTGAAGTGAATGTGTTGAAATTGTATTGAATCCCGGGAGAGGTTGAATAGGACTTTGTTAGAGGAGCGAAACTACCGTCACACTCCGTTTATCCAAAGAATAGTGAAACTCTGTCAAAAGCATTAATCCCTGTCTGTTGGAGTAACTAACGTTGTTTTGTTATTAGTGGAGCAATAGTGTTGAGACTTAACCACAGAGTTAATGCGAAGAAGTTAGTCGAAGAAAGGAACTAACATACAGTGTGAACCCGAGTTAATTACTGTTCAAATACCGAGAGTGGGTTTGTGAAACAAAACAACCCATTTCACACCGCTTTTGGCCCGAGGCGAAACCACCACAAAAAAACGCGATCCTGTTAGAACCCGACACGTCACCAAGTTAATACTGCCCATTTCGCGTTTTTCCGGAGCGTTAACACTCAGCCCTTGAAAAAACGCGAGAGCTTCCCGCACCGTCCGATCTGGAGGACGGCAGATCAAACGGTAATCGCGCGACATGTTGCACGTTGGATAGTCCAAGGTATGACCGGATTTTTTGTATTGATTTAACATTTATTTAATAAGTTGATGTGTGGGGCCCATGGCGCAATGTGTTATAAAATGTAGCGTTGGTAGTGTAATTGGGGTTAATAATACAAGTCCAAAGGTTGGTATACAAAGAAGGGGTTCCAAATATAATTAAGCGCTTTGTTAAAAAGACTAAGGGTCGTATGTAAGGGAGATCACGTAATATTTCCCATTATATTTCAATTATCATATATTCCAAAATTGATGAATGAAACGGAAACAAGAAAACTGTGAAGGTTCCCTCAGTGAATGAATAGACAGAAAACAGTGAGACCAGCTCTCTTGAGCGCCAGTGCACCATTTTAGCTATCAAATTCCCAAGGACGAATGCATGTGAGAAGTGAGCTTGGAGCAAATCCCAAGTAAAGGTAAGCCAAGTTCCATATGGAGAAGACTAAGACACCCAAAGCAAAATCGAATTTCTTTGTGCACACCAAGAGAAATTGAATTCCCATATGATCCAGTGAACTCATCCATAAGCCAAACGAAGTCTTGTGTTACACCAAGACCACCATTGCAAACTTGAACCAACTAAAACCATACCTGTAGATGACCCTAGTGATCTTATGTGTATGTTCCTGAGAACTGTATGTTTCATTGTGCAGTCTAAGCTCAAGGAATAGTGTAAATCCTCTGAGTGAAGTTTCGAGTGTTGCTGCACTCTAGATAGCTCATGAGAAGAGGTCCCCACTTGGTCTTCAGTCGACTGATTCTATAGAATATTCCTTTATCCTCAACTGCCTTTAATAAATTTGATTTTCTTTGTGTGTAATTGTCACTGTATCTCTGGGAAATTCGATTTTAACTAAATAAATGACGAATTAATGATGCAGTGTGCTCAATCATCCTCCACATGTCTGTTAACTCAACTCTTTGACTTAGAATAATTTCCTAGTCATTTCCACGTCATTTTGTCACATGGAATAATTTATTTCTCTATTTTATTTTATTCTAACTTAATTAAATGCCACAATTTCCACTAAACTTAGAAAATGTGGGTTTTGAGGGTCCAAAACTCATTATTAACCCCTCAAAGTGTGTCATAGTATAAAGTTGAGGGTGAGAGGTGTAATTTTGATTACTCATACCCCATACAACTTCTCTAAACAACACTTATTACAATCCAATTACAAATTTTATTGCAATTTTTGACGTGCGGGAAATCTAAAAAATTAAAAAATCATTACCTAGACCTAACTAAATTCCACAAAATTATTTGTGTGATCTAGTATCGTAATATACATTGACCATCCTAGGCCTATTACAGACTCAATACTGACTCAGATTCGTCATTACTAGCGTCACTTATTACAATTCCCCTTAGGGCGTGAAATCTGGGTACAAGAGAAAGATGATGAGAAATAGAAGTAGAGTTCATTTGAGTTCAAAAATGTTGTTGAACTAATGATATCTGATGATATTTGATGGTACAAATGTCTTCTAGTTCATCATTGGGTGTGGAGTCTTCTCATTATCATCAGGTGCCACTCTAGTGGTCAACATTTGGCTCCATATGGGGATGCATTCTAGATATGAAGTGATAGTGTGCAAGGACCTGGAATCTGCATCCACCAACCAAAGATATATATTAGAAGTATCTATTCAAAATAGCATCAATTGAAATCAAGTACATAAATGGAAATGTATTCTAGGAATAAATAACAATTTATTCATGAAATAAAACTACTTAAATTTTTTTATAAGGGATAGGGTTAGGAATATGATACACAGGATGCCCCATGGCATCAAATGTCTTCGCTGAAATCCATCTTGAGAACCTGCCTACTCACAAGAAAATCCATAGGCTCTTTCTCTGATGTGCCTTGTCCAATTCTGACTATCTTGGGACTATGACTTGCCCCAATGTTAACCTGTTTGTGGCCATCAGATATACCAAACCTCTTCTTTTTCCTTTTTCAACTTTTGACGCATTGAGGCTTGATCCTGCTCAAAATTGGTGGTTCATTTTTTATATTCTTTTTCTCTTTTTTTTTTTTTCTTTTCTTCCTGGTTAGTTGTGATGGCGATGATGATGCAATTATTGTCAATGCTACAGCTTTGCCTTGAAAATTTTCTGATGGAATATTTGAAGTACCCCCGCTTTTTGAGCTATGCCTAATATCTTCGTTTTGAATTTGTTCTGTTAAGGGGGGAAGAAAATTTGTCAACACAACATCACTTCCTGTCTGGTATGATCTATAGATAATCTCATTTTTGGGTTTCCTTGGATCCTCAACATGATATCATTTCTCTAACTCTCGATCAAGTCTGACAAAGTTATTATCTGGCATGGGGATGGTGGCATATGACAAGTCCATTTGAAGGCTACCACCTAAATCTGATGCCCATTTTCTTGATAGGAGCATTCCCCATGAATCAGGAACATCTATCACAACAATATCCATAGTCATTATTCTGTCTGGGTATGCAGCTAGGAAAACCTGTAAATATTTAATTATCCCACACACTTCAATTCTTTTAGAATCCATTGAACATATGTTGTGATAGGGCTTAGATACCTTAAATTCATTTTCTCCATGACTTTCTGTAATGAGTAAAATAATATAAATAATGATTACTTAGTTAATTAGTAATTAGGTTGAAAGAGCATGTCTAAATGAGACATGACCCTCCGTGAAGAGGCACCCGCCTAGGTATATAAGCAGGCCTCATTTGTAACATTCATCATCAATCAATTCATTCTTCGTACATTTAATAAATATTCTTGTATCCTAATGGATATTTTGATATTCCAAGTCTTCTAGAGTATTTAACTTGAGAAGGAACTTTGTTCACTTTGTTTGGTATCAGAGCAGTTCGAGCCTTTGGCTGCTTAACTGCTGCACAGAGCCACGTTCTTCGATCTAGGTCTTTGACCATAAAAATCGTCAACTTCATTGCCGTCGAAGCATTTCACTATCAATATTGGAGTTTCTCCATTTTCACCAGTAGGCATTTGGCCATAATTAAAAATTTGAAGAAAAAAAAAGGGGAAATGTTGTGAAAAAAAAAATTAATAAAAAAAGAAAGAAAGAAGTCAAAGTATATTACAAAAAAAGTTATTAAGAAAATGGTCTTAATATAAAAGGAGGAGTTTAAATAATTAATAGGGTTATTCAAGCATTTATTTTAAATATATCTATATATATATTCAAGTTCAAAGGCTAAATAAAAAAATAGCTTTACAGAAGAATATTAAATAATTATATTAAATTTTGAAGGTACATAAAAAAAAAAGAGGAAAGGAAGCTTTAGAAAGAAAAAAAGCTATTGAAGTAAAAGAAGAAGAATCAGAACGAAATAATAATTTTATTATAGAGATTAAGAAGGGGTTATCTTAAAAAATATTAAGTTTATCTTGACTCAAGCAAAATGGCATTTAATTCAGAATTGAAGAAAGGAAGATTTTTAGAAACCTTACCCACCGACGCTAAAGTGCTATTTAAATTTAAAGGAACTCTCACAGGAAAAGATGTCACTATTTCTATATCACCCGTTGAAGATAAAAATTATAGAAACCCTAAAATTTCCAACCAATTGGTGATTCCCGAGTTAAATATAGTCAAAAAATTAGACTTTTTTAACAAAAAACATTACGACATAAAAAGTTTACAACTAAATATCAGGGATTATACCTTTATCTCTCAATTTACCGTGAAAGCCTGAAAGCCTTACTTTTTGACGATAGTGACATTGTGTTGGGTTCACCATGGATGGAAACCCTAGGTTCATTTATTCTAAATACGAAAAATAAGTTTTTACATTCTTCAACAAAAAGAAGAAAATAACGCTACAGGATGTTAACTTAAAGCCAAATTCAGTGACGCTTGAAGACATACAAGAAATTTCAAAAGTAATTTTTCAAGAAGGTAAAAAAGTGATACAAAATATGCAAAGAGAAGTTGAAAAAAACACTGTTGAAAAACATGAAGAAGTCTCGCGACTAAAACACCATAATGAAACATTACTAACACAAGTAAAGAAGCTTAAGAAGGATAAGAAGATGTTGGAAAACAAGGTGTCACAACTTATCGAAAATGAAGCATTGAAATCTTCAAATGTAGAAGTTCAGGTTGAAAAAAAAATGAACATTGATCCAGTAAATGTCACAACTCAAGAATAAGACAAGCAAGTTGCAGAAAATACAAACTTAAATGTTGCAATTCAGACGAGGAAGATTCTAAGTGAAGGTTTTGTAACCAACTCAACAAAATCCTCGCCAGAAGAAAACAAAAAAGTTGCCACACACTTAATAAGGGAAATTCAAACCAAAAAAGTTCCCTATCGACATCCGAATCATGAGAATAGGAAACTCGATCAAGCTACGTATTCAGAACATAAACAACAAACTAATGTTTCGAAGAATACTAATGTCGGTGCAATCCACTCATGTGCTAACAATTCATCACAAGTTGCCACTCATCGCAAGATTCTGCAAAAGATTAATCTAAGATGGTCTGATCCCTACTCAGTGCGATAGTTTTGTTTGTCACTTAGAGGATCATATCAACTTTTATTGACAAGGATGACTGCCTCGAGACGAGAAGACGTTCGTAGCAAGAAAAGTAATTAAGGCCTTTCATCAACAAGATTTAAGGACAAAGCTTTTTAAGGAGGAAGGCAATGTAATGAATAACATAATATAAATAATGATTAATTAGTTAATTAGTAATTAGGTTGAAAGGGCATGTCTAAATGAGACATGACCTTCCGTGAAGAGGCACCTACCTAAGTATATAAGCAGGTCTCATTTGTAACATTCATCATCAATCAATTCATTCTTCATACATTTAATAAATATTCTTGTATCCTCAATTGATATTCTGATATTCCAAGTCTTCTGGAGTATTTAACTTGAGAAGGAACTTTGTTCACTTCACTTTCTTGGTCATGACAGATGATGAAGCCCTTGAATCAAGCATGCAGTTGTGTAAAAGACGACCATTCACTATCAAAGAAACATAAAATGGTAGATGATATTCGTTCCCCACATAACAGTTCATACTTTTCAAACCAATTTCTTCATCTTCTGGTTCATTATTAGGATTTTCTTCCCTTTGAGTAACTTCAATTGCACTTAGTAACTTGGCCCTTTGAAATGGTATCTTTAAAATTTCTGTCACTGAGATAGAAACCTTTGCATTATTCACCCAATTGCCAAAGTCAAACTTTAATTCTGAAGTAGGAGGAGAAAAATTTATGTGATTATTCCGATCTTGAATATCCCTTCTTTGATAAGTCATCCCTTTTTGTTTTTCCATAGCAAGAATTTTTCCAGATGTAGGGTTTTCCCCAAAAATATTCGTGAATTTGTCAATATTTGCAATCATATTGTCAACCCCAATATTATTAGGACTATGGTCAATCTCTTGATCACTTTAAATGGTGTATATTTGATCTTCCATGGGGAAAATATTGATTTGACCACTAGTTCCTACATGTTCATCTCCCAACATGTTACCTTCCATAATTCTCTTTACATATGGGCATGTGGCTTCTTCATGGAACTCATTACATGGCCTACAAAAAGGGGGAATTTGATCGACCATGTTGGTTGATTCCAATGGATTTGAAGGCCTATAATCTTGTTAAGGGCCTTTATTATTTTTCCATCCATTATTTGGCCTAGGTTGGAATATTTGCACTTGCGATGTTTCCATGGCCACCAACCTAATTTGCATGGCTTGCATTTATTTAGTGTGGTTTGCTTCCATGTTGTTGATGAGTTGAGTTAATTCCTCACTAGAATCATGTGTAGTGTCTTCCTTGGCCTTGCCTTTGGAATTATTCGATTTTGATGGCCCTCTAGTGAAACCATGAATCTCAAATTTTCATTGCTTTCTAGCCCTCTCCATTTTCAAGGCTTCAGATTGAGCTACACCCAAAGTTGTAGCCTCCTTTCTTCTCAACTCATAAGCAGTGTCCACACCAAAAGCATCTAAATATGAGCATAAGAGATTCATCTGGAGGTTTAACAGCTGCAGGCATGCTTTTAACCAATTCATTGAATCTTTTGTTAAGCTCCTCCATGGTTTCATTCTCATTCTTCTTTATGATGCTAATGGCACTGAACAGATGACTATTCTCTCTTCTCTCTCCATACTTTCCATGAAAGCATTAAAAATTGTTTGTAAAGAATCATACGAGTTAGAAGGTTGCTCAGTGAATCAATCAAGAGCATCCTCTTCTAAAGAGAGAACAAAAAGCTTCATCTTTACAGCCTCATAGTTAGCAACGTTACACCACTTAAAGATGCAGACATTAAAATTATTCACATGTGATGCAGTGCTAATGGCATTGTTACCTTGAAAAGAAGGCAACCTTTCAATAGCCTTGTCAGGGATATTGTGAGGATAGCCATTAATGTTAGTAAAGTTACAAGGAGAAAAAATATCATTCATGATGTTAGGATCAACTTGTTCTTGAAACAACAAATGAATGTCAAAAATAGCCTCTTTCCCAAGACTAGCAAGAGCTCTACTATGAGAAAGTCTATTTGACCTCTCTCTAAAAACCCTTTCAGGATCAGGAGAGGGGCTAACTCTTGCAAAAATTAGAATTGACTTGAGTCACCACTTGAGAAAGAACCTAAATCTAAAATTCAAATATGCCAAAAGTTAAAGCTAGTCGTTTTCCCAGGCACAAGAAGACTTGTCCCCGGCAACGACCCCAAAAATTGTTGTTGCCTTACCACCTACACCTACCTACTAGTTAGTGAGAAAATCCTTTAGCCCCACAAGGTGTGTTTGGTGGAAAAGAATTCAGAGAAGGGGTTGTCACCTATTCCCGACTCTCTCCATTTAAGCTATCTCCTAGGTTAGCTATGGGGGGTGGTCCCTAAAGAAAAACTAAGTTAAAGATGTGAGTTTTCTAGGAGAGTTGTTAGAGTGAAACTGAATTTACTTTTTAAATATTCATGAGC
This sequence comes from Pinus albicaulis, assembly GCA_034641835.2. Lineage (NCBI taxonomy): Eukaryota > Viridiplantae > Streptophyta > Pinopsida > Pinales > Pinaceae > Pinus > Pinus albicaulis. The sequence continues at coordinate 231,200 of JAXQQM020074799.1, forward strand.
ATTTATGAGAAACTTTGAAATAATAATGACAAACAATTCAACCAGTCCCTTTACAAATAACGTGCTCATAAGTAAAAAAAATGCTCAAAAGAAATGAGAACACAATAATCCTGAAATGGAAACAAAAGATGTTAGCACAAGATATTTGAAAAATAAAATTGATTATGGGATAACCAAATCACAATATTAAAGCATATCTTGTCATAGTTAGAAATAACTAAAAATTAGATGCTAAGTATGAAAGTAAACATCACAATACTTGCATGAGATCAACAACTATCAAAATACAAGTAAAAAGAAATGTGATGAAGAGTGCTCTTGGTTAATTTTAGTTAAACTATCTCTACAACAAATATTTCAAATAAACTCTTTAATCCCCAGACCTCACCCTTGCCCAAATATTCCTTGGACAAGAAAGGTATGCTACAGAAATTGTGAAGAGGTTCAGGATGTAGGACTGTAAACCCATGGCTACTGCAATGATCACCAACTGGAAGAAGATTGATGCATATGAGGATAAAGAAGTTGATCCCACCCTTTACATACAGCTCATAGGGTCCCTGATGTATCTGTTTAACAGTAGGCCAGACATTTGTTATGCAGTCAACACCCTCAGTCAGTTCATGGTGGAACCAAAGAGGACGCACTGGGCAGCAACCAAACATGTTCTCAGATATATACGAGGAACAGTTGAGCATGGACTAAAGTACACCTTGTTGGAAATACTGATAGGGGGGTGAATCAATATTTCTTTTCAATTATTAATTTTACCAATTAAATCACTAATATTTAGATCACAAGATGAAGAATGATGGAATAGACAATTTTATTAATTTCATCTTTACAATAAGTAAAGTACAATAATGATATAGGGCTCCAACCCTAGATGAAGACTCCAATCTTCCAGGCTCCAACCTATATTGTGCCAAGCAGCAACTTGGTCTTTTCAAGGCTCCAACCTTGTCAATTTGAGGCACCAACCTCTAGGGCTCCAACCCTATCTCTGGTACAGGCTCCGACCTGGTTTCTTGAGGACTCCAATCCTCTAGACCTCCAACCCTATCTTCCAAGGCACCGACCTTGTCTCTATGAGGCTCCAACCTCTTGGGCTCCAACCCTCAACTTCACTTCATCAAAATAAGTTTGGTTATTCTTCACAGCTCCAAAGTCTTCTTCAACAAGCACTATCACACTTAGTCTCCACGTCACATCATCAATGACAGCCTTTTCTTCTTAGAAGGTGTCACCATTGCTCTTCATCATACCCAAACAAAGATCTCCAAAAGTCACCTCATGTCTGCTTTAACGCATCAATAATATCTCCAAGACCTTCAAGGTGTCTTCAATAGGCAGCCCAAGTTTTCACTTATCAACAAGTCAAATCTACACACTGGACTTCAAGGGGCCTACAACAATACTATAGATTCTCCAAGAATCAATGCTCCTTCAATAGTTGCTTCAAGATGTCCTCAATAGGCCTTCATAAGTCTTCTAAAGGTGACTCCAAAATCTGTCATAATTCTACCTTGGGACTGCTCCAGTTATGATGCCCAAAACCATTGTTCAAGCCTTAACCAATGACTAGTATTAGTGTTGGAACAAGCCACACCAGAAACTTCTCACTTTCCTTAGACTACTCCACAAATTCAATCTATAATGGTGATTGTCCAGGCTTCTTCATGCGATCATAGGGTTGTATCTCTTATAGGACTGTTCTTGCTGCAATATAAGTCTGGTCCTGGTTAAGGCTTGTAACTAACTAATGCAGCCCCTTCACATTTCAAAGATATTTCATGCCACTAAACTCTTCATGAGTTCTTCACAGTCCAGAGGTCTGAAGACAAGCAACTGTCCAAGGTTTGAGCTCTTTTCAAACTGAGTTAACAGGTCAATAATCTGAACTATGAGTCTGGGATTTCAAAGAGGTAATTGATCACAATTTTTGTAGCTCCTCCCACAGATCCGGGCTCCACAAAAAATTCTTTCCACAACAAACTTACAAATCTGAGCTCCAAATCAATTTGAGATCACAAGACCGAACTGTGCACCAAAGAAGCCTAATAAGAGTGTTGAAACATGTCCATAGAAGATAGCAGAGCACAAGAGGCTGAATTACATGCCCTAGATTCATAGATCCAAGCTCACAATTCTGGTTCAAAGCTTGGTAACACTAGTCTGAGGGTGCTCAAAGTCAAAACAGAAATGCTGTAGGTGATCCGAAATGTTTTGTCATGGATTGTGATTTGTTGTAGGTGGACTGAAGTATTGTTCTGAGGTTCCATGAGTTCTGTAGTAGTATCTTGTCTTAAATTTGTACACAGCCCTTGGCACAGGTCACCCAAACAGTTTTATCATTAAGTTCTCTCCTTTTCGGCCTTTAGATCACAACTTGTTGTTCTGTACTTCTGTGATTACTTTTCACCGAAACTTTAGAAGAATACAAGATCTATGTTCTGTGGAAATGTGAGTACCCTAGCCACATATTTATTGTAGTTTGTCCTCACGAAAAGACGTGACTGTTGGATGAAGGGCTAACATGGGTAGGCTAGCACAGGTCGGCTCATAATTAATTTTCTTAACTTAAAAATTCATTATCTCACAAACTAGTAGGAGTTTTGGGACAAATAAGAGCTCGTTGGAAAGGAAAAATTATGCCCTAAAAGATGGTACAAGATTCAAATTGAGAAGCTGCCTCTAGGGTAGTGAAAATTATTTTTTAATCAGACTGACCTCCAAAATTTAGTGCAGAAAATATTTGGGACAGAATGAGTGTTTGGGACAGCATGTGGTTATTGATGGCTTCTCTATTTTTTGCACCAATAATATTATTATGAGTGTCATCGTTCAAGTATCCAACAAAGTCATCATGATAGTGAATCCATAATTTTCCATTTGGACAGCTTCAAAGAGTTTTCCAACCACCATCTAGATCATTAAATGAGATCTTCCAACAATGTCATCATATGCCATGAAGTGTTCTTCAATTCCTTCATGTCATGTCCCCAATCATTCTCCATGTCATCAAATGCCATCAAGTGTAGTCTTCTAGGTTACCAAACAAGGTACATGATTGACACTTGGCACCTTAAGAAAATTTTCCATCTTGACATCATGTTGGTTCCAGGCTTCTTTATCAAGAGTAAGCACATCATCATTAATGGCATCCTTATTAACCAAGAGGGACTTGTCATCATGAGAAAGGACCTCTCCATACGAGGTCTGCATGATATCACTGCAAAGGTTTTCCCTTAAGAATTTTAGGTCTTTACAAGAATATTGATTCTCATATTGACATCAATGATAATCTTATAACAACACACCGAGGCAATGACATCAGACTAAGTGGGTTCACTAATGCAGATTGCGATGGAAGTTCGATAGATTGGAAAAGTACCACTGGCTATTATTTCAACCTTAGATCAGGAATGACTTCCTCGTGCAGTAGGAAACAAAAGTCCATAGCTCTGAGCTCAGCTAAGGCGGAATATATGGCAGCAAGCACAACTTCGTGTGAAGCCATATGGCTTAGGAAGTTGCTTGTGAATCTATTCAGGAGAAGGATGGAAGCGACCAACATTTTATGTGATAATCCAGTGTTTCATGATCGGTCGAAGCACATTGACATCAGGTGTTATTTTATTAAAGACTGTGTCCAGCGGGGAGCTGTACAGTTACAGTACACTCTGATAGGAGAATAGGTGGCAGACATCCTCACTAAGGCTATGGGAAGAACAAAGTTTGTTTATTTCAGGGACAAGTTGGGGATGATTAGGAATCTGTAACAGTAGCAGAAACAGATGAGTGTAGGACTAAGAGGGAACTGCAGTATAGATGAGGGAGTGATAGTAGAAGTATCATGGGCAATAGTATAGTGGCAGCAACAACACAATGGTTGATGGACTTCAATAGCACAAAGGATGCTTCAGGGTCAAAGCAATATGCAACAGGCAAATTGTTAGAGCACTTTCCTCGCTAAGAGGGAGTGTTGATTTTTGTAGCATAAGAAATTGATCTAAGTCTCAAATTTGGTATGGACGCTTAGACACTTGCATTCCAAAGAACCCAGAAACCATTTGTGGAAATTCCACTCAGTTCGTGTTTTATTAAAATAATTAATTATTTTAATGAATAACCCAAGTCTAAACTTAGGGAAATTAAATAATTAATGGGTATTAATAAAATAGAGTGTGAATCTTCTAAAGAATGAAGATCAAGTCAAGATTTAATCTTAGTGGTTGATTAGACTTCTAATCTGTTTCATTCATTTGTCAACGAGAAGATTATAAAGGAAGGCTTGAGGGCCATTTGAAAAGTAAGTCGGGAAAATACTCAGTAACCTGAGGGAAGTCGATTATTTAGAATTTAGAATTCGATTTCAAAGGTAGAGTTGTAGGGCGAAGGAAGAGGAAGGTTTCAACATCAATGAGAGACAAAGGGAAGAGGGACGCAGAGCAGCAGAGGGGCAGCACAAAGGGACAGCGCAACTAAGGATGCGGTTCTCACACAATCCCTACGCAGAAGATCATGTAGAGGTGATGTAGTGGAGGCCAGAAAGCCTCTTTGGTGTCAGAATTTCTCCAGAGGCTAGAAGAACATTATCTTAGGTGTTTTCACGAAAGTTTCTCCATAATTCTGCAAGTCATTCCTTGTAAAGAGATTTTTTCTAAAGAATAATAAATAAACCCTCATTTGTTGCATTGGTTTTCCCGCATTGGGTTTTTCCAAGGACAATTGTCCAAAAACAATTATGTTGATGTGATTGATTCTTGTGCTTGTATTTCTCTGTTCTTTCCTCTATGAAATTATGCGATAACTGCAGTAGAATTTATTTTGATGTTTATTGAAGGGTTTTTGTAAATAACTTATTGTGGAAAATAAGTAGGAGAAATAAATCCATTGCTGCAGTAGAATTTCAGATTATAAATTTTCACATGGTATCGAAGCAGAGATCGGGAAACACAGTTGGAGATTTTGCAATGGAACGTGGTTTTGATGTTGTTGGAGCAGTAACTCGAAAGGGTTCACGCAGTTCTCTTGAGAAAGAGGAAAGCACGAAAGATATGATGGATCATGACATCTTTGTGTTGGATTCCATATTGGAAGAAGAAGTTGCTCGCTTCGCAAGCTCTGCTTCCTCATAGGTTTGGTATATTGATAGCGGGGCTTCTACGCATATGACGGGAATACAAGAATGTTTCTCGAGCTACCAAGATGAACATATGAACTTCAAGTAGTAAGATTGATAACAGAAGAAATACTGGACTGGAAAAATCGCCATGGGAAATAAGGCAAAATGTACCGTTGTTGGAAGAGGTACTATATTTTTTTAAACTGAAGTAGGAGATTGGCTTCGAGCCACCAATGTGCTGCATGTTCCTGGTTTCGAGATGAAATTTCTCTGTGTATCTTAGTTGTTCCTAGTTTCGGGATGAAATTTCTCTTTGTATCTTAGTTACAAAGCAAGGGATGTGATGTATACTTCATTGGAAAGAAAGTATATGTCAAACACATGATTTGGAAGAAGGCCCAAATTGGAGTCAGGAGAAACAAACTATATAAGTTACAGTTAGTATCTCCAATGGCACTGATAGGTAGTAGTGGTGAAAATGATTTGAATGAACTATGGCACAAAAAGATGGGGCACTTACACCATGGGACTCCAAGAATTCTCAGAAAAACCATCACAGGAGTTCTAGAGTTAAGCACCAAACGAGATGATTATTGCAGAGGGTGCATACTAGTCAAGTACGCCAAAGCAGCTCAATCCAGAAGTAACAGTAGGGCAAAGAGTGTTTTGGGATTAATACACTTAGATATCTACAGACCAATGTCCACAAGATCTCTTAGTGGTTATGAATACTTTGTCACGTTAATTGATGACCATTCAAGGAAAACTTGGATCTACTTTCTAAAGACCAGGGATGAGGTCTTTGATCGATTCAAAGAGTTCAAGGCTCTTGTTGAGAATCTGACATGGAAGAGGATAAAGGTATAGCAATCTGACAATGGTGGAGAATATATCGATAATAACTTCACTGAGTTCCACGCAAGGGGAGGCATCAAAAGAGAATGGACCGCTCCATATAATCTGGAGCAGAATGGAATTGCACAGAGGAAGAACATAACTATCATTGAAGAAGCAAGGGAAATGTTGCATGATTAGGATATGCCCAAATTTCTATGGGCAGAAGCATGCAGCACAGTTGTGTATGTTCAAAACAGGATTCCTCACTGGGCACTACGTAAGATTACACCAGAGAGTGTCTTCACTGGCAGGAAGCCAGAAGTGAGTCATTTCAGGATATTTGAAAGTTTGGCATACTACCATATACCTGAAGAAAAGAGGAAGAAGTTGGATCAGATTGCAAAAAAAGGGTATCTGGTGGGATATAGCGAGAATGCTAAGGCATTATAGTATCTACATTCCTGACAGTAGGAAGATCATAGTACGACGAGATGTAAAGTTCATGGAGGAAAGAGCTTTTAGGAAATCTTGGGAGATGCCTTCCAAAACGCAGTCGGAGGATGATCCATTGGTCCAACCACTTCGACTAACCGAAACAACCCTCAGTGCTTCTCCAAGGCATAAGAATCCATAACTATTACCTCAGGAAGATTTGCAGGAGGAGGAGCAGGAAGATCCAACCACTACCAGCGGAAGAAAGAGCCGGGAATTACGACAGATTTTGAGGGACGCAAAGGAGTTCATCGGAGCTCCTAGAAATGAGAAGAGGCAACGTAGACAACATGACAGGCAGCAAGCCTTGGTGGCTCAGGTTGGAGAATCCTCTAGTTTCTAGGAGGCAGCTCAGCATCAGGTATGGGTAGATGCAATGGTGGAAGAATGCAGTTCCATAATGACCAATGATGTCTGGGAAGTGGTACCTAGGCCTCAGGACATATTAGTTGTAGGTTCGAGATGGATCTAAAAGATCAAATATGTTGCAGATGGCAGCGTGGAATAATACAAAGCCAAGTTCCTGGCTAAGGGGTATACTCAAAAGGAAGAGATAAACTATGAAGAAAACTTTGCCCCAGTATCCAAGTATACTTCTATCAGATCTGTGATATCCCTTACAATGCAGATGGGGTGGGTGATTCACCAGATGGACATAAAGACCGCCTTCTTGAATGGGGTGATAGAAGAAGTATACATTGAACAACCAGAGGGCTTTGAGACACATGAGCAGAATACTCATGTATGCAGGCTTAAGAAAGCCTTGTATGGACTTAAACAAGCACTTAAAGCTTGGTACAATCGGATTGATGGTTACCTACAGAATATGGGATTCGTCAAGAGTGACTTAGATCCTAATCTCTATTATCTGACAGTAGGGAATGAACCTTTAATTCTGGTAGTATATGTATTCCTAACAGGTTGATCTAGGCTCATCAAGGATTACAAGAAGAACCTAGCTACTGAATTCGACATGAAGGATTTGGGACTGATGCATTATTTTCTGGGGTTGAAATTTTGGCAGTAAAATGGTGAAATCCTCCTTGGACGAGGGAGGTATGCTACAGAAATTCTAAAGAGGTTCAGGATGCAGGACTGTAGACCCATGGCTACTCCAATGATCACCAACTAGAAGAAGATTGATGTGTCTTAGGATAAATAAGTTGATCCCACCTTGTACAAACAACTCGTAGGGTCCCTGATGTATCTAGTTAGCACTAGGCCAGACTTTTGTTATGCAGTCAACACCCTTTGTCAGTTCATGGTGGAAGCAAAGAGGGTGCATTGGGTAGCAGCTAAGCTTGTTCTTAGATACATACGAGGAACATTCGAGCATGGATTAAAGTACACCCGAGGCAATGACATCAGACTGAGTGGGTTCACTGATGCAAATTGGGTTGGAAGTTCGGTAGATCGGAAAAGTATCATTGGGTCCTGTTTCAATATTGGATCAGGAATGACTTCCTAGTTCAATAGGAAATAGAATTCCATAGCTTTGAGCTCAACTGAGGCAGAATATATGACAACCAACACAGTTTGGTGTGAAGCCATATGGCTTAGGAAGTTGCTTGTGAATCTATTCAGGAGAAGGATGGAAGTGACCATCATTTTATGTGATAGTCAGAGTTGCATCAAGCTCTTTGAGAATCCAGTGTTTCATGATCGGTCGAAACACATTGACATCAGGTGTCATTTGAAGAGAGACTGTGTCCAACGGGGAGTAGTACAGTTACAGTACACTCTGACAGGAGAACAGGTGGCAGGCATCCTCACTAAGGCTCTGGGAAGAACAAAGTTTGTTTATTTTAGGGAGAAGTTGGGGATGATTAAGAATCTGTTTTAGTAGAAAAAACATATGAGTGCAAGACTAAGAGGGAGCTGCAGTACAGATGAGGCGATGATAGTGGAAATATCATGGGAAGAAATACAGTGGCAGCAATAGTGCAATGGTTGATGGACTTCAATAGCGTAGAGGATGCTTCAGGGTCAGAGCAATATGCAGCAGGAAAATTGCTAGAGCACTTTCCTCGCTAAGAGGGAGTGTTGATTTTTGTAGCATCGAAAAGTGATCTAAGTCTCAAATTTTTTATGGAGGCTTAGACACTTGTATTCCAAAGAACCCAGAAATTGTTTGTGGAAATTTCGCTTGGTTCATGTTTTATTAAAATAATTAATTATTTTATAAGGACCTTAAGTCTAAACTTAGGGAAATTAAATAATTAATGGGTATTAATAAAACAAAGTGTGAATCTTCTAGAGAACGAAGATCAAGTCAACATTTAATCGTAGTTGTTGATTAGACTTCTTATCTGGGCCGTTGATTTGTCAATGAGAAGATTATAAAGGAAGGCTTGAGGCCCATTTGGAAATCAAGCCGGGAAAATACTCAGTAATTCGAGGGAAGTTGATTCTTCAGAATTTAGAATTCGATTTCAGAGGCAGAGTTGTAGGGAAAAGGAAGAAGAGGGTTTCAGCATCAATCAGAGACAGACGAAAGAGGGACGCAGAGCAGCAGAGGGGTAGCGTAGAGGGACAACGCAGCTGAGGACGCAGTCCTCAATCAGTACCTACACAGAAGATCACGTAGAGGTGATGCAATCGAGGCCAGAGGGTCTCTTGGGTGTGAGTATTTCTCCAAAGGCTGGAAAAATATCTCAAGCGTTTTCATGAAAGTTTCTCCATAATTCTGCAAGTCATTCATTGTAAAGAGATTGTTGTTGAAGAATAATAGATAAACCCTCATCTGTTGTACCGGTTTTCCAGCATTGGGTTTTTCCGCGGACAATTTTCCAAAAACAATTGTGTTGATGTGATTGATTCTTGTGCTTGTGTTTCTTTGTTCTTTTCTCTATTAAATTATGTGATAACTGTAGTAGAATTTATTTTGATGTTTACTGAAGGGTTTTTGTAAATAACTTATTGTGGAAAATAAGTATGAGAAATAAATCAGCTGCTGTAGTAAAATTTCATATTGGAAATTTTCACATATTCATCAACGACTATTTGAGAATCCAAGTTCTTATAGGATTCTAGGGATTGGGAAGTACCTCTTCAAGTTGTACCCTTCATCCTCACCCCCTTCCCCTAGAAGATCAAATCCCTTTCTTAAAATAAAATAAAAAAAGTATGACTCTTCATTTTATCCTAGGGAAAGGGTTTCTAGGGTCACTTAACACATATTTATTAACATATCTTTCATAAGTGGCTTCCCCAAAACATCGAGACTACTCCCATCGGTGAAAGTCCATAAAGAGCATGGAGCCTTAGCTGTGGTGATAGTGGGCTAAGTCTCCACTGTTTCCCTTAACCTTGCAGTTGACCTCTTAGGAACCCCTTTTAGGTCTCGTACTGGTTTGTGTGGTAACAGTGCCAAAGGTGGTATTGGCGCAATGGCAGCACGGTTTGGAAAAGTGCACTAAAACATCCGATATGAATGAGAATATTGTTGATTTTTGTAGCATCAGAAAGTGTTTCAAGTCTCAAAATTTGTAAGGAGGCTTGGACATCAGTATTCCAAAGAACCGAGAAACCGTTTGTGGAAATTCCACTCAGTTTATGTTTTATTAAAATAATTAATTATTTTAATGCATACCCTAAGTCTAAACTTAGGGAAATTAAATAATTAATGGGTATTTATAAAACATAGTGTGAATCTTCTAGAGAACGAAGATCAAGTCAAGTTTTAATTTTGGCCATTGATTAGAATTCTAATCTAGGTCATTGATTCGTCAACGAGAAGATTATAAAAGAAGGCTTGAGGGTCATTTGGAAAAATAAACCGGGCATACACTCAGTAACCTGAAGGAAGTCGATTTTGAAGGAATAGAATTCGATTTCAGAGGGAGAGTTGCAGGGCAAAGTTGCATAGGCCAAAGTTGCATAGGCCAAAGAAGAAGAGGGAGTCAACAGTGACAAAGATCGAGGAGAGAAGGACGCAGAGGGCCACAGAGGGCAGCACCGCAAAAAGCCCATGCAAAGTGACACACTCTGACACAGGGACTACACAGAGAGACACATAGAGTGATGCAGAGGGAAGCAGTGGGTCTTCCGGGTGTCAGAAAATCTCCGGAGGGTTCCGAATAATTTATCTCAGGTGTTTTCTAAAGAAGTCTGCCATTCTTTTCCTTCTAAAGAATTTCATTGTTGAATAATAATATATAAATGCTCATCTGTTGCACCGGTTTTCCTGCATTGGGTTTTTCCGGGGAGAATTGTCCAAAAATAAGTGTGTACATGCGATTGATTCTTATGCTTGTATTTCTTACTATTCCTTTCTCTGAATATACTTAAGTGAATGTTTTAGTAGTATTTATTTCGATATTTACTGGAAGAATTATGTAAATAACTTATTGAAATTAGGAGAAATAAATCTATCACTGTAGAAATTTTTTCTAGATTGAAATTTTCACATAGTATTAGAGTCAGAGATGAGTAACAGGAGCAGAGAATCGGCGATTGAACATAGATCAGACGTTGCTACAGTGGAAACTCAGAAGGGTTCACGCAGTGCTGTAGAGAAGAAGGGAAGCATGGAAGAACAGATGGATCACGATGTTTCTGTTCTGGCATCCAGATTGGAAGAATAATTTGCTTGTTTATCAAGCTCTGGTTCTCTTGAGATCTGGTACATTGACAGTGTGGCTTCTGCTCACATGATGGGAGTGCGAGAATGTTTCTCAAACTACCAAAAAGAGCAAATAAATTTAAAATCACCATGGGAAATAAGGAAAAATGTACCCCTATTGGAAGAGGTACCATAATATTTCAAACGGACGCTGGTAATAAGCTTTGAGCCACTAATGTACTACATGTGCTTGGTTTGGGGATGAGCTTACTCTCTGTGTTGCAACTTCAAAACAAACGCGATGACTTACTTCATTGTAAATAAAGTATATGTCAAACACCCAAGTTGGAAGAAGAAAGCACAAATAGGAGTCAGAAGCAATAAACTCTACAAGTTACAGCTTGAATCCCCAATGGCACTGATGAGGACTTGAATGAGCTATGGCACCAGAGAATGGGCCACTTGCATCATGGGGTGTTAATAATTCTCAAGAAGGCTGTCAAGGGAGTTCCAGAACTGAGCACCAAGTGAGACGATGTCTGCAGAGGGTGTGTATTTGGAAAGTATGCCAAGGCAACATATCATAGAAGCAACAATAGGGCTAAGAGTGTGTTGAGCTTAATACACTCAGACATCTGTTGACCAATGTCCACTAGAGCTCTTAGTGGTGTCGAATATTTCGTCACCTTTATTGATGACCATTCCAAGAAGACCTGGATCTACTTTCTAAAGACCAAGGACGAAGTCTTTGGTTGATTCAAGGAGTTTAAAGCTCTGGTATAGAATATTAAAAGAAACCGGATCAAGACATTGGGATCAGAAAATGGTGGAGAGTACACGGATAAAAACTTCTCAGAGTTCTGCGCAAGGGAAGGCATCAGAAGAGAGTGGACTACTTAGTATTATCTAGAGCAGAATGGAATTGCATAGAGGAAGAATAGAACTATTGTCAAAGATGCAAGGGAAATGTTGTACGATCAAGACATGCCAAAATGTCTGTGGGCTGAAGCTTGTAATACAGTTGTCTACATACAGAACAGGATTCCTCATAATGCATTGGGTAAGATCACTCCAGAAAGTGTCTTCACTGGGAGCAAGCTTGAAGTGAGCCACTTTAGGATCTTTGGCAGTGCGACATATTGTCATGTGCCCGAAGAGAAGAGGAAGAAGCTGGATAAGACTGTGGAAAAAGGATATAATGAAAATGCAAAGGCTTACCGTATATACATTCCTGAGAGCATGAAGATTTTAGTACGATAGGATGTGAAATGCATGGAGGAAATGGCCTTTTGAAAATCCTGGGAGATTCCTTTTGCTATGTAATTTGAGGAGGATCCATTGGTCCAACCACAATGACTTGCGGAGGGTAATACGAGTGCCTCTTCAAGGCATGGGGATCCAAGGAATACATCTCCAGAGGAATTGCAAGAAGGAGAGCAGGTGGATCCACCCACTACCAGTGGTAAGACGAGCAGGGAATTATGACAAATTCTAAGGGATGCAGAAGAGTTTGTCGGAGCCCCTGAAATGAGAAGATGCAACACAGACAACCTGAAAGGTACCAATCTTTGGTAGCACTGGTTGGGGAACCATCTAGTTTTCAAGAGGTAGCTTAGCACCAGGTATGGGTTGATGTGACGGTCGAGTATAGCTCCATCATGACGAATGATGCCTGGGAAGTGGTTCACAGACCTCAGGACATATCAGTTGTATGTTTGAGAGAGATCTACAAGATCAAATATGTTGCAGATGGAAGCATCGAGAAATTTAAAGCCAGGTTTGTGGCTAAGGGGTACGCTCAGAAGGAAGGGATAGATTATGAAGAGACTTTTGCCCCAGTAGCCCAATATACTTCTATTAGATCTGTGATAGCCCTTGTTGATGGGATGGGAGATTCACTAGATGCATGTCAAGACTGCGTTCCTGAATGGGGTGATGGAAGAAGAAGTATATGTTGAACAACCATAGGGCTTTGAGACACATGAGAAAAAAAATCATGTGTGCAGGTTCAAGAGGGCCTTGTATGGACTGAAGCAAGCCCCTAGAGCTTGGTATGGTTGAATTGATAGCTACTCGCAGGAAATGGGATTTGTCAAGAGTGATGCAGATCCCAATCTCTACTATATGAGAGTAGGGGATGAGCCTCTTATACTAGTGTTGTATGTAGATGATCTATTCCTAACAGGATCATCTAGGCTCATCAAGGACTAGAAGGAGAATTTAGCTACATAATTTTACATGAAGGATCTAGGGCTGATGCATTATTTTCTGGGGTTGGAAGTTTGGTAGCAGAAGGGTGAGATCTTCCTTGGTCAAGGAAGATATATACAGAAGTTCTGAAAATATTTTCGATGGAGGAATATAGACCCATGGCTACTCCAATGATTACCAACTAGAAGAAAATTGACACGTCCAAAGATGATGAGGTTGATCCTACATTGTATAGGCAACTCATAGGTTCTCTGATGTATCTAGTAAACACGAGACCAAACATCTGTTATGTTGTCAATACTCTGAGTCAGTTCATGGTGGAATCTAGTAGGGATCATTGGGCAACAGCCAAACATGTTCTGAGATATCTATAAGGAACAATCGACCTTGGGCTGAAATACACCAGAGGCAATGACATCAGGTTGAGTGGGTTCATTAACGCAGATTGGGCTGGGAGCCCAGTAGATCAGAAAGGTACTAGTGGGTACTGCTTCAGTGTTGGATCCGGGATGACCTCTTGGTGCAGCAGGAAACAAAAATCTATGGCCGTGAGCTCCGCAAAATCTGAATATATGGCAGCAAGCATGGCTTCGTGTAAGGCCATATCGCTTCAGAAACTGCTTGTGAACATACTCAAGGAGAAGATGGAGGCGACCATCATTCTATGTGATAATCAGAGTTGCATCAAGCTCTCTGAGAATCTTGTGTTTCATGATCGGTCCAAGCACATTGACATCAGGTGTCATTTCATCAGAGACTGTGTCCAAAGGGGAGTTGTACAATTGTAGTACACTCTACAGGAGAACAAGTGGAAAATATCCTCAAGAAAGCTATGGGAAAGACTAAGTTTGTCTATTTCAGAGAAAAGATGGGGATGATCAAGAATCCATTTCAGTAGCAGGAATGGATAGGTTCAGGATTCAGAGGGGGCTGCAATACAGATGAGGCAATGACAGTGACAGTGTCATGGGTAGAAATATAGAAGGCAACAGCGTAGTAGGTGAGGGGCAGCAGCAAGGCATCAACAGCGCGGAGGATGCTTCAAGACAGAGTAGCATGCAGCAGGAATTTTTCTATAACACTTTCCTCGCTAAGAGGGAGTGTTGCTTTTTGTAGCATTAGAAAGTGTTTAAAGTCTCAAAATTTGTAAGGAGGTTTGGACATCAGTATTCCTAAGAACCCAAAAACCATTTGTGGAAATTCCACTCTGTTTATGTTTTATTAAAATACTTAATTATTTTAATGTAGACCCTATGTCTAAACTTGGGGAAATTAAATAATTAATGAGTATTAATAAAACAGTGTGAATCTTCTAGAGAACAAAGATCAGGTCAAGTTTTAATCTTGGCCATTTATTAGACTTCTAATCTGGGTTGTTGATTTGTCAACAAGAAGATTATAAAAGAAGGCTTGAGGGTCATTTGGAAAGCAAGTTGGGCATACACTCAGTAACCCGAAGAAAGTCGATTCTAAAGGAATAGAATTCGATTTTAGAGGGAGAGTTGGAGGGCATAGTTGTAGATGAAAAAGAAGGAGAGGGAGTTAGCAGTGACAAAGGTCGAGGAGAGAAGGACACAGAGGGCCATAGAGGGCAGTGTAGAAAGCCCACTCAAAGTGACACAGTCTGACGCAGGGACTGGGCAGAGAGACACGCAGAGTGACGCGGAGGGAAGTAGTGGGTCTTCCAAGTGTCAAAAAATCTCAAGAGGGTTTCGAAGAATTTATCTCAAGTATTTTCTAAAGAAATTTACCAATCTTTTCCTTGTAAATAATTTCATTGCTGAAGAATAATATATAAACCCTCATCTGCTGCACCAGTTTTCCCACATTGGTTTTTTTCCGGGGACAATTGTCCAAAAATAAGTGTGTAAATGTCATTGATTCTTATTCTTGTATTTCTTATTGTTCCCTTCTCTGCATATACTTAAGTGAATGTTGTAGTAGTATTTATTTCGATATTTACTAGAAGAATTATGTAAACAACTTATTGAAATAATAAGTAGGAGAAATAAATCTATCACTGCAGAAATATTTTCTGGATTGAAATTTTCAAAAATATGCCTCGTGTACAAAGGTGAGATGAGGGTTTCGGGCCCTTCGATTTGGTTGTTGTACACTGTGGCAGTGTGTTTCCCAAAAAGGGAGATATTTAGGTGCCCCAAAAAAGATACTTGGGCAAGTGACATTTAGGCACCCTTTCCACTCCCTAATTTATCAATGCACAATATATTCTTCCCTTTCATTCTAACAGGTTTGATGATGAATTAAAAGCAAGCTGTTAGTTTAACGATGTTTCAAATTTTCTCAAAAAATATGGAAATTCTGATAAGATTTTGATAAAATCAAGCAGAAAATTTTGTAAATCTAGGTTACAGTGGTCATGCTTCAATATTTTGAGTGCCCCAAGGGTTTTTGTTGGTGTTGAATCCATTTCCACCATCAAAACCCTAATTCAAACATTCCTACAACTAGATTTTGTTGACAAAAAATAAATTTGTTAGATTTCGACGACTTTTGGTCGTCTGAGAAAATATGTCGCCTTAGTAGACAACACCAATTACTTGGATTTTCATTTAAAACCCAATGATTACAGAAAAGCGGATTGACATTGGATTATAGCAAATATTGAAAAAAGTTTGAAAGTCTAGAGCTTTAGATGGTTGTCTTGTGCTAGCAGACTATTTTTTATAAATCTATTTTGGAGGCAATCTTGATTTTCTGGATGCCTTTATCAAGGATCCTAAAAGGCATCCTGAATTATGTTTGAAAAATTTTCTATAGGGTTTTATGGTATGGGAAAAAGAGGAACATGTTTTCACGTGGGTAAAATGTGACAAAATTTCCCTTCTAAAGGAGTGGGGGGCGGGGGAGTTTGGGGCGTAAAAATATTCACTTTTTTGCAAAGTCACTGGCTGCAAAGGTTGGATGGAGACTGATATCCACTAATAGTCGTTGGACAGAAGTGGTGCACAAGAAATGAAATTAACTCGCAACTCCTGCTTTGGAAAGTTGTCCTAGCTTCTTTTCATGTGATTGAGGAAGGATTGTCATGGAAAGTTGCAAACAATGAGAAAGCTAGGATTGCGATTGACCCCTCGGTTAGATGTAGGGAAATCTCTTGCCTGCCTCAAGAGTTGGTTGATTATTTGCACTCAATAGGAAAGTTCACATTGATCCAGATAGTTGATAATGACCAGACTACCATCTGGGCACATGGGTGGTTTGACGCAATCCAATTAAATATGCCCATTGTCTTTATAAATTTGTGGCACCGATTCACATTTGCACTCAATATCTCCCATGTTTGACTCGAAGATAAAGAGGACTCTCTTGTTTGGGCTCGTGCCCCATAAGGGAATACTCCATGAAAATTTGTTATTCTTATATCATTGAGTACAAGAGACCAGAAATTATAACATGGTGGTGGAAGAAACTATGGAAGTTAAGTTGCCCAGCAAAGGCTTGCCTCATCCAGTGGTGTATTCTGGAAAACAAATCACCGACGAGATAATCTAAAAAAAGAGGTATTATTTGGTGTATGCTAGTGTGCCCTATGTAAACAATCATAGGAATCAATGGATCACCTCTTCCTGTCATGTCCTTCCACTTTGGAGTTATGGTATTCTATCAAATCATCCTTGGACCTGCAATTTACTTGTCAAGGAGCATCTTTTCAAAAGGCCTAGGAGTCTTGGTGGAATATAGCAAACCCAAAAAAATTTGCATCTTGCCTCCCCTAATCTCCTGGGATATATGGCTCTCTAGAAATGCTGAAATCTTTCAGGACAAAACTAATACCCTGCACAAGTTTGCTAGTCAGGTTATTGCAATTTACTCTCATATTTCTTTTGAGGAATTTTTCCACTGACCACGTAATATATCTGAAGAAGTCATTGACGGGAGGGGGTAGGTGAAGAGAGAGATTCGGGGGTTTTCTTATTCCTCCGGCAAGAGCATTTTTTCAAAATTCAGAGTGGTCTAGGTCTGACACAGATAATTATGTTGAATTGATGAGCTTGAAACGTCTTTTGTTGTTTGTTATTGAGAAGGGTGTACAAAAGCTTCAGATCTTTGGAGATTCAAAGTTTGTGATAAATTGGTTCAATGAAATTCAAGATGCCACATGCACACTCTGAGTCTTTTACTTGAAGAGATTTTCCATTTAAAGCAACCTTCTGACCATATCTCATGTGTTCACATTTACAGGGAAAGAAATATTGTTGTAGATTCCCCATCTAAAGAAGGTGCTTCATAGAATCTGGCCACTTGGAAAAATTTTGAGCAACTAGATGGATAGATCTATGTGTACTATCATCGACCCTTTATAGAGGACAGGAAGTCGGATGCTCAAAATCTTAACAGATGAAATCTATTTATTGAAATATCTTTGAATTTATGTTTTGAGTTGATTCACTGACACAAACATTATGTACATTGTTAAAACTTTTAGTATTTTCGTGGACAATTTATGTAAATGTTTTTAATTTTTTAACACTACAGGGCTTTATTAGTCTTGGATTATCTATGATAGTATCTCGCCAGATGATGGTCAAATTTTTGGAGTGCACCAATGTGCACATACAAAATGTAATTTTCATAACTATTAATGAAAGTTATGATTTTTTCCTCGAAAAAAAATGACATTCTCCTTTATCTTACTTTTTCTAATTCGACAATCTCTTTTATCTTTCCTTTTTTATTAAAACAAACATTTTCCTTTACCTTATGTTTTTTGTCATTTTACTTACAGATTTAGCATTGTCATTGTTTTTTTTTAAGATGTTTGAGAGTGGTTCCAACCTTAGTATAGTTTATATGGAGAAAGTAGCATTTCATATGACATTCATAATTCGACAAAATTAATAGTTATAAAGATACCAAGATTGCCAATTGTGAAAAATCCTAGATCTGGATTCCTACTACAACAAATTTGAATTACTTCTTCTATTATGTTTCATAATTATTTCATTACAGTGAAATATCAAAGTACTTTCTGAAGCAGTCTACACAAATAATGTTGTGGAATAAATCTAAGTGCTGAAATAATCTAAACAAAATACAATAAAAAACATCCACATTTGACACAGTTATTTTTGGACTAAGTCCCCGGAAAAACCCAACTTAGGAAAACCGGTGCAGCAGATCTAAGGGTTTGTATTATTAAGCAGCAAAATCTTAAGTACAACTAGGATGCCAACATCCAGCGAACCCTTCAGAAAAATTTAGACAATCTGGTGAAAAATGTGAGGTATACCTCACTCTGCAAGTCTCTGGTTGATCTGACAGCGTTAGTAAAGTCCTCACTACTTCTGCATGATTGCCTACGCTAGAACTGCGTAAGCCTGCGTGGGCAAGCTTGAGGAATTGCGTCACCTTCCTCTGCAACTGATCTAGCTGATTTAAGACTGGATTTTGGCCCTCCTGGCTCAGAAACCTCAGCCTCTAGCTATCTCTAGACTGACTCCAAAAGACACTGCGCTGCTTCTGCGTGATTTCCTGCAGGGAATGCATCACCTCTTCATAAAACTGCACTGTCTCTCTCTGCGTCATTGTTGCCTCTCTCTGAAATGCACTCCTAGTCCTCCTAACCAGACTCTTCTTTTGCCCCTCTTGGAATCTGATCATTGAATCAAAATCACCTAGCAAACCCTGCCCTAGTGATTTGATTCTAATCAAAAGTTGTCTCCTCACACAGATTTGAAAATGCTCAATGGCTCAAGTGTCTCAAATGTGTATATTCCATAGGCCCCTCATCCTCCTGTTGAACCTTCAATGACCAAGATTAAAACATAATCAAGGGCTAAGATTAACTTGGAGGTGGTCCAAGACTTCATCTAGAAGATTCACACTTAGTTTAATTAATACCATTTAATTAATCAGTTTCCCCAAGTTTAGACTTAGGAAAACATTAAAAAACGATTAATTATTTTAATTAAACCATCTCTAAATGGAATTTTCCAAAACCATTTTTGGGTTTTATGGAATACATGTGTCCTAGCCTATATACAAAATTACAAGGCTAGAGCACATTTGATGCTACCATAAATCAACACCAATATTGTAACATTTCTATTGGATGTTATCATGTATGAAGATATGAGATTGACATTTGTCAAGATGATCAAGACATGGGATTTTTCATCATGTAATCATCTATTTTTATTTTTATAATTTTAGAGACGAGGACCTCTACTTTAGGGACCCTAACATCCCCCTCCCTCATGAATCTTCCTAAAAAATTCTCCTTAAAATTTTGGGGTGTTCCCACATGCGTTTCCCCTACCCTGCACTCTCTCATCCTAGAAAATTGGTGGAACATAGGACATGTTGGCTAATCTTCACTTGTGGTCTTGTGCTAACCCACTATGTGGGTAGTTCGTGCCCTTTATGGGTTTCCCTGAAGGTAGTTATGGGTTGTTACACCCATTATTGCACTTTGTTGTATTCTATTATTTTTAAGGTAAGGTTGTTGTACTCTCCTCCTTGGGGCTAATGAACCCTAAATTACACACGCACACCAATCAAATCACTTATATTGATCTCATTCACATTACTTTATTCCTTCCTTTCCCTAAGGTCACCATATATTGCGTTTCTCTTATTCACGGGTTCATCTTGTTTTTTTCATTACAATATTGTTGGGTTAGAGTTTCTTGGAGAGTTTAGATCTTATTACTTCATGATTTCTAAAATGGTATAAAAGCCAATGGATTTTTCTTCCTCTATCCAGTACTCTTTTTTTTTTTAAATATGATATTAGAGCTTTAGTTCTATTTCAAGGCTATTACATGTTGAGAATTTATAGGGCTTGTGATTAATTCAAATTTTCTTCTTGATAATTACTTATGAGCTTACTTGAGTTACTTATGTCTTCTCTTCTTTAACTTATTTAGTCTTTCATCAAGTCAATTATCAAAATACACGAGACACAAAACTAGGCTCCTAGAGCCATGGAAAAACCTCTCCCTCTTGGAGAGGAAAACCCGTAAGGAATTCTTCTTATGGATCTTCAAATGACAAGTATCGTGACCAAGTCTCAGACCCTTGACCTAGGAATGTCTCCAAGACCTTGTCAATGCTTCTTTGTATGCTTCACAATGATGATCCTTCTCTCCTGCACCAACTTTCACTGACCTGCACCACCATTAGAGAACTCGGTCTCTGATTATATCTTCCTATTTTAGTCTCTGGTTATCAACATACTTCTTCTTGCTTCATGTTCAATTGAGATATATTTCCTTCCTTTTTGTGTACTGAAGATAGGAAGGTAAATCTCAGATTTACCTTCCTTCTATTCTCTCACTTTCATGCTGTAATATCCGCACTTCTTTTCATCCTCAATCCGCAGTGTTATATTAATCTGAAGTTCGCACTAGGTTCAGACTTGAGCACAACTCCTTTATACTAATTTGCACTTCTTATGCTTTAGGATGCGTTACAAAAACAAATCCGCACCCTCTGCTTTAACTCCCATTTAACCCAGACTTTGTTACGTTGTTGCAGTCACAGATATGTCCACAATTCTCTATCTTTTAACCTGCACTTATGTCCTTGAAATCTGCACAAATCACTAATGTATCCGCAATCTTATTGATCTTAAATCCACATTTTAACCACTGTAATTATTTCAGAGAGATTTGCATTCTTGTTGATGGCAAATGAGTCGCAAGTCCCTTCATATATATAGTGTTTTGACTTTCTTTTAGGCCGACCCTACAACAAGTTTGTAGGCTGACATCCTCACTTTATATAGGCCGACTTCATCATTGATTAATAAGCTTATCTTCCAACATTGTATGTGGGTTGTCTTGAGGGCAATTATGAGCCATTCTTCCACAAGGTCTTGGAGTACATTCTTCAGACTAGTCACTTCATATACATGACTCTTAATTACACTTATAAACATAAGACAAACCCTAATAGACAACAAGAAAAATTCTATTGACCTATAATAAAAATTTTCTCATGAAACCCATGAAGCAAGTATAACAAAAATACATTGTCTTTTCCTTCTTCTTTACATAAATACATAATTACATAGTCAATATGAAGACCGATCCTAGTTACACTTTTTAACATTACATATATCAAACTAGAATTTCATCACATTATATTTTGGACAACAACCACTTTTCTAGATTTTTAACCTTCATCTATGTTAGCACACCCTTAATTGGTAATTTTTTCTTGGTTTGATGGTGAATATAAGGAAGTCATTATGGTTTTGACCCCTCCTTAAAGGAAACATACTCTTTTTTCTTTATCTCATCCACAAATTGCTACATATTTGTGCTAGCATTATGACATCCATGGATCAATTTCGTTCATCCAAGAATGAAAACTCAATCCCTTAGACTAAGTCATATAATTATCCATTTTGTTTAATGTGCAATTATTTCTTTTAGCAACAAAATTTTGTTGTGGTGTGTAATGACCAACAGTGGTATACACAATGGAAATATTTAAAATACATGTAGACAAAGACATCCATTGTAGGACAGTAATTGTAAATGGTTTATTGTATAAAATAATTAATGTAGGATGAGTACAAATGATAGTGAGGGCCCGCTTATATACCCTAGGCAGGCGCCCTTTCACGAATGGCCATGTCTCTAAGACATATCTCTTCATTACTAACTAACCAATCATTAGTTAATTAATTATCGTTACTTATTATTATATTTATATTTACATTTTTTTTATATGAATTATATTCATAACATAGTCTTCCCTTTCAAAAAGCTTTGTTCTCAAAGCTTAGTGATGAAATACTTGATCTCATTTTCTTCTTCGAATATATTCTCGTCTCGACATTGTCATCTTCGTTGATATAAGTTGATATGATCTTCTAAGTGACAAACAAAATTGTTGCATTGAGAAGGGATCAGACCATCCTAGATTGATCTTCTATGGAATCAAATTTTGTGATGAAGAGTTATCATAGGACTGGATTCTGCAAACTTCAGTATCCTTGGAAACATAATTTTTTCTTTTATTTTCTGAGTGATACTGGTACATAGTTTGACTGGAAAGTCTGCTTTTGTGATTTGAATGTCAATACATAGCTCCTTTGGTTTGGCTTTCTCTTATCATGTTAGTGGTTGATTATTGTTTTTCTTCAGGTGCTATTGTTGTTGAGTCGGTGACAGAATCATCATTTGGAATGTCCATCGTTTGAATGGTAACCTATGAGTATGTCTTTACATTAGTAGGATTTGGATTTGCGTAAACAGTGAGATTACTGGAATCGATGTTTGTTCCTTCAGCTTGGATTGCTACATCTGGAGATTTTGATGCTTCCTTTGTGACAAGTTCTTAAGATCTATTTTTCAATGATTTCTTATCGGTCTTGAGTTTTTTAATTTGGTTAAGCACATTTTGGTTATGATGTTTTAGACGTTAAATTCTTCTTTTTATGAATCGCTGACCTTCTCGTTAGTATCCTTCTCCTTATCTTTTAAGTTTCTAATTTGTTCTAATAATCTTTGATTCGGGGTCTTTAAGCGTAAATTTTCTTCTTCCTTCTTTGACAAATTCTCGTTAAGTTTATCTTTAGAACTTTGTAATATCCCCAAAGGG
>JAXQQM020082903.1:0-26752 GCA_034641835.2 Pinus albicaulis
GAAGTTACAAGCAGTTTTGGGTAGTGGTATGGAGGCTAGCCTAAAAAGGTGACACAAATCTTGGAATCACATGAAAAAAATTAGAATATTTGGGTCATAAATGCATGGAGAAAATATTATGGGTGTGGTTGGAGACTCATAATCACATACATGTTGTGTTATGGGTGCGAGTGGGGTGTTAGGATTGTGGAAAATAATTTATAGCTCAAGATTTGATCACCAGGGGCTGTGGACTGAATTTTGGGTGATCTATTGCTCCTAAGAGGTATCAATAAGTTTTCAGATTTTAGGCCCCACTTCCATAAATGGAACTTGGAGGTCATGTCATGTCATAGTAGCACTCAACTCATCTTTACCTTGGAGAGCTTGTAAAAGTGGGTAAATGTTGGGGTGGGGCATTACAGATTGGTATCAGAGCGAGGTTGTAGCATTATACCTCAGGGTAAAAAGCAGATCGTCATATAGTTTTGTATGTTTGGAATTCATGTATGATGGTTAATGGTTATTATATGCATTGTGGTTATATGCATGATAGATGCTAGTTAATTAGTGTGGTCATATGCACATGCGACAATTAGTCATGCATTATAGTTAACTTGTTTTTATATGCATTGCGGTCATATGCATGATGATTATGGTCATTGTGGCTAATATATTGATATTATGTGTATCATGCTAATATTTATTGGCTTGTGGAGATGGTTATGGTTACGATATTATTGTATGAGTCAAGATACTTGTGATATTTTGTCATAGTATTATGGGCTAAACTATGCTGATGTGATAGCCTCCCCTGAGATACATTGAGTTATGAGTTTGATTATGTCACCTATTTGGTTTATCTAACATGGTATGTTTGTAGGAAATAGAAGGTTAGGGATGAAGAGTAGAGTAGTTGACTACGATTCACATGAATCTACTTACAAGCCTATCGTGAAATCTACAGAATGGGAAAAGTCATTTGAGCAGTAAGGGGAAGAGTATTCTCCTGTTCTGGCCAATACAATGAGGAGTTTAAGGGAAAATATCAGAATTTGCAAGGCATATAATGACAAGTTCATTGAGACACAATAAAATATTGCCATAGTTCAGGAAAAATCAAGAAAAAGTTAATGCAATCATCCTTTAGAGCTTTTGATATTTGTAGAAGCAGGGTTAGATGGGGATCAGTTATGGAATGGAAGAAGAGAATAATCGGGTTTATGGTAGAAGGTCTCTTAGAAGACATAGGTTGGACCTAGATGATATAGTCAAAGGTGGAAAATATTTGGATACACCTAATGGGAGGGGTAGTGCTTATGGATTTCATTCTAGCTTAGGTTCTGAGAGACATCATCACCATAACCGCCAACATCCTTATAAAAGGAGTGAGAAGTAGTAATTTCTAGAAGATTTCAAGAAAGAAAAGATAACTAAATCTAGTCTTAAGGAAAATAAGACATATGGTGGAAAGGTGTTAAGTGTTTCAGAGACATCAGAGATGAGGAGAAGGTGTTAAGTGTGTCAAAGACATCAGAGATGAGGATATAATTTTGGATAATTTTGATGTTAGAAGATGTAGAACCATTGTGGTGTTGAACCTGTGATGGATATCATCGGACGAATGATTTACCTTTGTATAAGAGTGTGCAGTGGATGTGTGATAGGCATCAAATCTACATTTCCCAGGAGGCACAAACATTTAGGGATGTAGGTCATAGTGCTCCTATGGTCTATGCACTAGTGGATAGAAGGTAGGTAGGAGAATCATAAAACATTCATTATCGAGATGGATGGTGGAACCAGAGGGAGAATTCAAGGAACAATATCAATGAATCCTGTAGTAAAAGGACCTTATCATCTAGGACTGAGTAAAAGATAAATTTGAAGTTTGTGGAAGCACTTTGGAGCCAAGGAAGCTACATGGTAGGCAATTTATCAAATGCGAGTATGGCAGCTGGTTTCCAGTTATATCTGGATTCACCAGGGGAATTGGAATCCCTTTATAAATGATATGTGTAGGCATTCAGATGTAGGGAAGCTTGCTTGATACAATGAGGTAAGGTAACTAGTATATTGTTATATTTATTGTTCACTTATAGTTATGTTTTTAAGAGGTATGATGCATGGAATTTCATGGAAAAAGAGATTGCCATAGATCTTGAAGAAGGATCGGGTTCAGTTTTCCCTTGGAAGCATTGGGAAACATCAGTGTTGAGTCATGGTGTCTGTTGAGAGTCTTGTACCTTTGGTATTTTGTGATTTTTTTGCACTTTATTTGTGGTTTTGATTATTTTTGGTGCATGTCCATGCCACTTAGTTTTTGATGTCGTATTGTTGTTTGGTTTCCCTTGTTTACTTCATCTTTCCTTTTGTTATTTCCTTTTATGTTTTAAGGGTATTGGGAAATGGTTGGGGAAATAGGAAATTTAATGGAGCTTAAAAAGAGATAAATTAAACCCAACTGGTAATATAAGACTTGGATGAAGCCCGATGCATGAATAAGGGGCAGTTGAAGGCAAAATATGACATGCAGTTGGGTTGGTTAGGTCCATTGGGATAAATAGACAGTTGCAGGACAATAACAAGAAAAGGTAACAAGAAAGGTAAAGTGAAGGGGATTTAGGTAAAAAATGCCTTGGATATCTTGGAAACTATTGTTTTCAATGTGGTGCATGCGTTGTATGGACAACGAGAGTTCTCTTAACCTTGAAATTATGATATATGGTACTTATTTTGTGATTATATATATATATATATATATATATATATATATATGCCATTGTCTGACATGGTTGTCAGGGATCATTCTTATCAAAGAATGATTGCTCTATGCAGGTGAATGGCATGAAGACGTTCCTGGAGTTATGAGGAATAAAGTGGGTAGAGTAGCCATAACATATCTATGAGGTTATTATCATGTGGAATTTATTTTATATTATGTGCTTATAACTATTCCTATGTTTATGATATGGTAGGTAATGATGAAGGATACATCAACAAAATGAAATCAGTGTGATCTATTAGTCATCAGTAATTTTTGCCTTTGTAGATGACTAAATGTTTGCCCTAGGTTTCTAGAAACAAAGTTCATGAACATTGTGAGTTCTAGAAATCTCACTACCTTCATTATCCTTAAGATAATTTTTTCACTATTTCATAATCCCATCACATCAAGCTCGGCTCACTCATCCCAGAAGACCCATAATGGGTTCATGTCACTCATTTTGTCTTTATTGTGTCACCTTTGGCCTCAATCCTCTATTTTTGTTTTAAGCCTAAACCCCTCTATTGCTACCTAGGGCCACCAAATAGCCATCTCTCCTACATCTCCAAAAATACCTCAAGCATTGATGATCTCAAAACTATCTCTTCAGACTCTTTAGATAAATCAAGTACATTGGATTTTGGATCTTCAACATATTAGTCTATCAAAAACTCTGTTTTACACCTAAAGATCCCAAATTCTAAATTTTCAGTCAAAATCCAAGTCCAAGGAACCTTTCACTAGGTCACCTAGGGTTTCACAGGTCATAGGGTGGATTTAGTATCCTAAAATCTTCGTTTTTCCTATGTAAGGAGACTATATTCAAAGAAGAAAAGAGACAAGTAATTTTTTCCAAAACTGATCAAAAATCCATCCAAGAAAGACCTCTTTGGCCTAAAGCACAAATTTTGCAAGGGACAACTGCCCCTTGTTCACATTTCTACAAAAATTATCAAGGTTGCCATCAGCATAAGAAGAGGTAAGGTAATGGGATGAAATCATCACTAGAAGACACCTGCAACAAAGAGAAAGGCAGTAGGCCTATGTTTAAAAGAGAATCAAGGTTTTTTTGACTACTTGGAAAAACAGTGGTGCCAAAGCAAGAAGCTAGTACAAGAACCACAAGGGCAGAAGTCACCTCAACACCACCAAGTACACATTGAAGATTTTCAGAAATAACAAATGAGTTCTGAAAGGTTATAGAGAACTTAGAAGACAACACTGTTTACTTTTTCTAACAGCCCTAAAACCTAGGATTTTGGAAAGATGGACAGAACATGCCAAGTTTAGGTGATAACTACTCCCTCATAAACAAGCAGATGGCATCCAAAAGTTATCCAAGGTTTCCCTTAGGTTTTTTCCAATGAAGCACTGTTTCACCTACACCAAAGGGAGATTGCAAAGAGTATCAGTGTGAGTGAGAGGGCCTAAGCTTTCCAAATTCACTCAAAGCCCTCCAAAAATTCAAAACAAAGGTAAGCATAAGGTTAAAGTGCCAAAATGAGAAATCAAGTTGAAACATAATTCACTGTTGAGAAAACACGGCGTCAAAGTCCAAATAATGAAAATCAGACGAAAAAAATCTA
Organism: Pinus albicaulis; assembly: GCA_034641835.2. Classification (NCBI taxonomy): domain Eukaryota; kingdom Viridiplantae; phylum Streptophyta; class Pinopsida; order Pinales; family Pinaceae; genus Pinus; species Pinus albicaulis. Next base: position 4,333 of record JAXQQM020082903.1, read on the forward strand.
TTTTGTGGCACCTACAGAAATCAGAAGTGGCCAAGGGAAAAACATGGCAAAAATAATGCATACATCTGTGCTAAACGGACCTCACTATAAAAATATGAGAGAAGGTGAGAAGAATTTGTTTTAGGAAAATTTCACTTAAGAGGGTCAAAAAGGGACAAAAAAAGTGTTTCCAGTTTATCTAAAGCATGCCAAAGGATAGTTTGGTAAGTGCCCAGATTTTCAAAGGTAAAAGGGGTGAAAAAAGGTCATCTGCATCAGCCAGCCATCAACACGAAGAAGAAAAGTTCCCTTGAGAAAGTCTCCAAAACACTGCAAAAGATAAAGGTATCAGTCAAAGAAAAATATCAAAAACATAAAAAAAGTGGCTCTATAAGTTTAATTCATATCTCTCAAAGAAGTTATAAAGGTGTTTCAAATTCATTTTAAGCTTATTCAGCACTTGCAAAGGAGAGAGAAGTTTCAAGGAGAAAAACTAGGGTTTTTGGGGCTAATTTTGGGCAAGGTTTTCTGGCGCCGCGCAAATCGAAGGCGTTGGGCAAATACAAGGTGGCGCTACACAAATCGGCCCTCTGCCCATTAAATTTTGAATGGCGCTACGCAAATAACCCCTAGCGCTATGAAAACCCCGAGCGCTGTGCAAATTCAGGCCTGGCTCACCCAGAACCGACAAGAATGACGTGACCGCCCGACAGACTGCATAAATTTTTGGGCGCTGCGCTAAACCGACCACTCGACACCTCTACACGAGCTCGAAATTTCACCCGACTTGCCCAGGAGACCGACAGAAGGTGCACACTCGGGCACTGCACTAATCATCGTGCAGATCTTGCTGGTGCTGCACAAATAGCCCGACCCGACAGCTCGGGAAGGGCATTTCACAAATGCAGAGAAAATTCTGAAGGCCAAATCTCTTGCCCAAATCCAAAATTTCGTCCTCCATTCACCTCCACATTATAAAAAAGGAGAAAAATTTGGTAAGTTTCCTCTTTGCATTATCCCCAAAGAAATTTTCAATGAATTTTATGTATTTTGCGACTTTGACATGCAAACCCTAAGAGGGTAAACACTAGGTCTTGTGTGCAAAGGAGCCTTTGTTCTTACACACTTCCTTAGTACCAGTTTGATGGCATGAGTGGGTAAGTAGATTGAAGTGGCTGAATTACACCTTGAGAAGGGCTTCCTTAAGCTCCAAAACCACTAGACCCTAAGGACCCTAACCTCCATATCCCTCATTCACCAATGTTGACCTCATCATCATTTTTCACTTTTTCTTCACCAAACCCTAAGTTGTCAAACCACCTCTCATATCACTATGTTAGGGGCTGAAAACAAAAGTGGCATTGAAAGTGGTCAAAGGCCTTTAAAGCCAAAACATAAAGGAGGAAAAGTAAATATATTAGAGCCTCAAAGCACTGTAGCCATCACCTCCTCTCCTAGGATCCTGTCATGCTTCCAAAATACAATATGTTTTCAGTTTTATGAGAAGATCAAACAGGTGAAGAGCCACCCTGAGCTCACAAGGCTCCTCATTCTCAACCTGCATAACAAGCACTCAAACCTTACAAGAGTGAATTTTGAGATTTCAGCAATTGCCATCTCTGAGGCTATAGGTACCCTAGCTGTGGGTTAAAAGTGGTTTAAAAAAGGCAAGTTAGACAAATATTTCTTTGAGCCCTTCATCAAAACAAGGTATATAGGAGGCAACAAAACAGTTTTCCCATTCTCACTCCTCAAGCACAGATATGCCTCCTTGATTTTGGTTATCATGAAGTACTTCACCTATGAGGGGAGGTACTCTAGGATCTATACCTATCATGTCAGACTCCTCATGCATTTCACAGGGATTAAGGTGTTAAACTTGCCTTACTATCTCTATAGGAGCGTGGAGAAAATGTCTTCTGTTTTCCAGAGGAATAATCCCACACAACAAATGCATAGCTTATTCCACCATTCCTTGATCAAGATGGTGGTCTTACATCAGTTGGAGCAGCATGGTATACCTTGGGATGTTTTCATAACCCATGAGGACTTTACAAACCCACAGCCTCCTCATCAATCGAATCTGCCTTCCCCATCTGCACAAGTACCCTCACCACAGGAAAACCTCCTTTCCTATCCTTCTCTTGGTGCATCAAGTGAAGTAATAAGTGGCAATGAAGAATCACATGAAGATCAAGGTGAAGGTGATGAAATCAGTGAGGCAGAGGCATAAATTAATGAGGAAGAGAAAGAGGGAAATGAAGAAGAATATGAGGGAAATAAGCACAGCAGTGGTGAAGACAAAAGCGGCGACCATTTGGAGGAAAGAAGTGATGGTAATAATACCAATGATTCAACCCGAAATGAAGAAAGTGATAATGCAAATAATGAACAAAGTGATGACCAAGGTGAAAGTGATGAGGGTCATGATGGGGTAGAGTACATGGACATAAATGATGAACATAAGGATGAGCAAGAGATAGAGGACATGGAAACTGATGGATGGAATAATGATGAAAAACAAAGCAGCGAGCATGACCATGATGAATAGAATGCTGGCAATCAAGAATAGGAAAATGTGTTTGAGTATGAAAACAATGAGCAAAGTCATGATGAAGACAGTGACAGAAAAGGTAACTCTGATAGTGCAGCAAGTGAAAGACAAGATAGCCAAGAAGACAGTCACGACTGTCATGACAATAGTCATGATAGTCATGACACAAATCAGCCTCCTAGTGATGATGAAAATGAATACAGTGCTGAAAATGGTGAAGAAAAGGACCTTAATGAGGAACAATACCAAAGTGACAGTGTAGGAGGTAGTAAAGAAGCTAGTGATGATGATGGTGTTGAAGGGCAAAGAGACAATGATCAAACTGAGCATGGGCTGATTGATAAAGATCATAGTGAAATTGAAGGAGCTAATTACAACACCAAGGGTCACATCCATGATGAAAACACTTTCAAAACCACCATTACACCTCTTCCATGCACATATCAAAGGGGGTCAAGGCAAGTGTTTGTTGCGTCCAAAAGGAAAGGGAATTTTTCATCTACATCAACTTCAAGGTTTGAAAAGGGAAAGGAAGAGATGGAAAAGGTTAGGAGAAGTAAGAGAAGCAAGAAAACTAATCAAGAGCCTCAATTTATTGACCTAGACAATTACATTGAAGATAAGGAGATGGCCACTAGACTGTTACTCCAAAGCAAGGATGCTCAAATCAAGAAATGGGAGAAATATTTTGAGATGGAACAACGTGTAATTCAGTATTAAAAGAATGAGAACAAGCACTTCAAGAAGGTGAAAAGGGGCCTTGCTCTCCAGAAAAGGATGACCAAAGCATTATGCAAGGAAACACAAGCTTGTTTTTTCCAAACTGAAGGAAACCCTGCTTGATATCCAAACCCTAAAGGAGGAAAAAGAGCATGAAAGCCTTAGATTTTTGGCTGAATCTTCTCAACAGTTGTCCAAGACCACTTAAGGAGGGCATCTACCAAATTTGAGAGGATTTGGAGCAATTTTTTTTTTTTGAGATTTTTGAGCCTCATTTGCGCAGCGCCACTGACGCTACGCAAACACATGGAGAATCACCAAGAGAATAACTTGACATTTTTGGATTTCTCTCAACCTTCACATCATTCTCACAAAATTTCAGATGATTTGGAGCATGTTTGACCCCTCAAAAGGTCAAAAAACCTCACTTTTTTCATCTTTCCGCCATTGTTTTGGGCTTGGCGCTGTGCAAATGATAGTCTAGAGATTTTGGAATTTTGGACTAGGATATAGGAGATATATCTGGGAACTAAAACAATTTTTGGAAATTAGACTCATTAGGCTTTCCAACGAGCCATCACGGATCTGATTCCGACATAGGGAAGGGGTCCAAAACTTGGTCACAAAAGACCCTATTTTCTGCTAAAAGTGGCGTTGCGCAAATGGGTTGAGTTGTGTGTTTTGGACCAAAAGTCAACAAAACACAATCATTTATGGAAAAATGATATTTTTGAGTTTTTTGAGGAAAATCACTCTAGAATTAGGTGCAAGAAGTTATTATGGAATTTATTTCTTAAGATGTTATGTGCCTTGGGCCTTGCATGGTCTCTTGGCCATAAATGGCATTTATGGGTGAATTTGACATTTTCCTACCTTATTTAGGGTTTTTTCCCACTCTTGCTAAGATAAATAGAGCATGAGGGATTCATTTTAAATGTTGGAATTTGTGTTGAATTCTTAGTTAAACTGAGAGGTGTGGGGGGGGGGGGGGGGGCGTGAATCAGTTTAACACATATATGACCTTTTTATATTTTTCATCAGCTAATTTACAGCTTAATTTTATAATAAACCTTAGTGCATGAACAGACTTAATATGATGTGGCAAGCATTAAATTAATGTGACTTCAAAATTATTATGAGAGCAGCAAACATTAAGCAAATTTGGTAAATCATCTCAGTACACAGACAACACAGATAGAGACAGCAGATTTAAGTGGAAACCCATAAAGGGAGAAAACCATATCTTATTATTGTTGTGATGCAAAGGCAAGCTCCAACTCCCTCTCACCATTGTTTTTCCATAGGCACCAACCTCAATTCTGCAAGCTACAACTTGCAAGGAAGCTCCAACTCCCTTCAATTTTTCTGCAGGCACCAACCTATAGGAGGCTCCAACCTCAGTCAGCTACAACTGACAGCTATCAAGCTTCAACTTGATAGGGAAGCTCCAACTTCCTCAATTTATCACAAGAAATGTTTGCTAATTTACCTCAGATATCATCTATGTTCTGTAGCATCTCTTTCTACTCCTCTCTTCCTTATCTTCTCTGCCTCAATCTTCTATACTTTTCATTCTCTATTCTTACTCTCTCTAACCTCTCTATGCATATCAAGATGATATTAATTATAGAGAATTCCTGATGACTGTTTGTATTCCTCTAGGAATTCGAAATGGATAGTCATACCTCTTGGTCTTCAGCCTTCTCATTTCTTTTCAGCTCACTCAGAAAAATGTAACTGTAGGTGCTTATTTTAATATTACAGTGGGATATTTTCTCTCTTCCGGAGACTTGCCAATGCATCACAACAATATAAATTAAAATCATTTACATTCAATTACAATGAAAACTCCAGCTCACTCATTCAGCCTCTTGGCTAGATGTGCATTTGTCTTTTCTCTGACTGTGTCTTTGTCCCTTTCGACTCTGTTTGGTTCCTTATTCACTGTCGCAGGATAGCGGCCATATGCCATACATTTGTAACTGTGCCTTTTATATCAGCGCTTTATATATATATATATATAGATATATATATATATACCGATTGTGATTGATCGCAATCGCAATTTCCATTTGAATGTATCGACATTCCAATGCTCCGATTCTGATGATTCATTGTTTACCGGAACTCAACCATACATGAATCATAGTTTATAAAGCCTATCAGGTCCGGTCTTTCATCGCAATCGCAATATTTTAATATATTGCTCCGATGTTCTACTTTTGTCCGATGCGATTGACCACTATTCACTGTATTTTTCCGATGCAATGAATCACTGTTCACTGCATTTTGCCGATATGATGAATCACTGTTCACTGTATTTTGCCGATGTGATGAATCACTATTCTGCTGATGCGATGTACGGGTAAAGAACTCAAACACACATATGAATCATGACTTATTGATCCATTGGGTCCGCATTTCAATCGGAACTCTTGTCACCATGTTCCGCTGCCCTTATATTCTCCGATGCGATGGCATAACTTTAAGCTGGACTTCAAGCACACATGAGTCACCGTGTATGGTGAATCGGGTCCAGAACTCAATCGCAATCGCAATCTTATGATAACAAGTTCCGCTGCCACCTTTTCTCCAATGCGATTGGATGAGGGTCCCACAGTTTAAGTCTTTGGTTGAATTGGGCCCGAGCTATAGATTACTTCACATATATGTATATATATACATATATACTTTGATCCTTTGTTTAAAAGGCGCTACCCATATATAAAGCGCTGCATATAGGTATATATGTATACTTTGCCTCTTTGGTCTTTAATGTATCCTCCAGCTAGGGTAATGATTCTCGGATTTTTATGTGGAGTCCCACTTGAGTATTAACTTTGGTTTATATGCAAGCATTTACATAAGGTTTTCAGTCATCCACCTTATATTACTTCGTTTGTTTAAAAAAAATCAAACAATGGGACCTTTAGTCGGCATATAATACATATGCTTTGTATTGTAGGCTTGGTCATTTTTATATAATGTGTTACCCATATATATACTTTGCCGCTTGGGTTAAGATTCCCGGAATTATGTTTACGTATCCTCCCACCTGGGTTACGATTCTCGGAATTTTATGTAGGGGTCCGTCACTATTCCCTCTTGGTTCCACGGTTTTCACATGGTTCCATTCCATAAAAAATGGTGCGTCTATGTTATAATACATATTCACTGTTTGATAATGACTCTGCCTCTGCCTCCACTGCTTGACCGTTTCATCTCTGCCTCTATATTCGCTGCCTCTGCCTCTGTTGTGATAACGGCTCTACCTCTATTCATCTCTTCCTTTGTATTCGTTGTATTCTAGCTAGGCTTTGCCTCTGCCTTCGCTGTGCTTCTTTCTTTGTCTCTGTCGTTTCTTTCGCTCTCCTGTTTGATTGTTACATTTCGATAGTCTTCTTTTGCCTGTCTCCTTTGCTTCCTTTGTTCGCTTCTTTTCTGCCTCCTTTGTTTGTCTCTGTCTTTTCTGCCTCCTTTGCCATCAATGACAACATTTATAGTAGTCTCCCCCTTTGGCATTGATGGCAATACACTTCCTCTGTTTTCCTGTTAGGATCCTTTCTCCTGTTGCTTGCTCTTCCTCCCCCTTTGACATCAATGGCAAGGGGTTTGAATTCTTGGTGTAGATTCTATCCTTTGATCCTGTGTTTTTATCCTTTTTCAACATTTCGTGCATTTCCTCTCTCTGAGATCTTATGAATTTGTACACTGCATTTCATTGATTCTTTTATGCTGGATGTATTCTTGCCATAATCCTTTTGATCCCGAGGACCTATTTCATGCTTCCCTTGCTGGCTGATCTCCCCCTGGAACGATATTTTCATTTCTGTTCTCCCCCTGAAACTGTGCTTTCTCTTCATATCAGAGAGTAGCATCTACAAATACTACCCCTAGTCTGTCTCTCAAATATTCAAATGGTTCTCTAGTAAGCGGTTTGGTAAATATATCTGATGTCTGTTCTTTTGTTGGTACATACTCCAGTTTTACTATCTTCTGAGCCACTTGTTCTCGGAGAAAATGATACTTGATTGGGATATGTTTAGTTTTTGAGTGAAGCACAGGATTTTTAGATATACTTATAACACTTGTATTATCACATTTGATTGAGATAGGTTCATCAATGCTTACCTTCATGTCTTGGAGGGTTTGCTTCATCCACATGACTTGTGTACAACATGCTGCTGCTGATATATATTCTGCTTCTGCTGTAGATAGAGAGATAGATGTTTGTTTCTTGCTTAACCATGAAACCAGACTTTCTCCTAAATAGAAAGCACCTCCACTTGTGCTTTTCCTGTCATCCACACAACTGCCCCAATCTACATCTATGTATGCTGTCAAAGTGAAGCTTTTGCCTTTAGGATACCAAAGTCCATACTGTGTTGTTCCTTGTAAATATCTGAATATTCTTTTGACTGCAAGAAGATGATTTTGTTTAGGTGCTGCTTGATATCTAGCCACTAGTCCTACTGCTAGCATGATGTATGGTCTTGATGCTGTCAAATACAGTAGGCTTCCTATCATGGATCTGTAGAGTTTTTTATCTATATCAGCAGATCCATCATCAGCACACAACTTGCATCTCGTGATCATGGGGGTTGATACAGGTTTGCAGTCCTCCATTTTGAACTTTTTCAACATTTCTTTTAAGTATTTTTCCTGTGAGATGAATGTACCTGTGTTCTTTTGCTGAATTTGAATTCCTAAGTAGAAACTGAGCTCTCCAATCATAGACATCTCAAAATCTGTTTTCATCTCATCAGCAAACCCTTTTGCTAGTTCTTCTCTGTTGCTTCCAAACATAATGTCATAGACATATACTACAACAATCAGGAGTTCATTTTCATGGGCTTTTATTTATAGATTTCTATCTACTCCACCTCTCTTAAAGCCTTGTTTTTTCAAATATGTATCTAGTCTTGAGTACCAAGCACGAGGAGCTTGTTTGAGTCCATATAGAGCCTTCTTCGGTCTGTACACATAGTATTCTTTGTCTGTTAAAGAGAAACCTTCTGGTTGTTCCATGTAGACTTCTTCTTCTAGATCTCCATTCAAAAAAGCAGATTTTACGTCCATTTGATATACCTTGAAGTCTTGGTAGCATGCAAAGGCCAGAAACATTCTAATGGCTTCCATTCTAGCTATAGGGGGAAATGTTTCATTGTAATCAAGTCATTCGATTTGTGAATATCCTTTGCAGACAAGTCTGGCTTTATTCCTGATTACCTGTCCTTCCTCATTCATTTTATTTTTGAATACCCATTTTGAGACTATGACATTTTTCCCAGTGGGTCTAGGAACTAGTTCCCAGGTATTGTTTTTATCAATTTGGTCTAATTATTCATTCATAGCATTCACCCAATACTTTTCCTTGCTGGCTTCTTCAAATCTCTTGGGCTCTATTTGTGATAACATGGTCATGTATACCTCTTCTGTCTATTCAGTGAGCTGCCTTCTTGTTTGGACCCCTGCTCTCTTGTCTCCAATGATCTGGTCTTCAGGATGATTCTTCTGGGTGTATCTTGAGGGGGCTTTCGAGCTCAACTCTACATCTTCTATTTTCTTTCTTGTTTCATCATCATTTTGGTTTTATTCTTCATTGTTTTCTGATGGACTGCAGCAGTCTGTATCTCCTATATTGTTTGGAAGTTCTTCATCAAATCTCACATCAATACTTTCTACTATTTTTCGAAGAGTCTTGTTGTAGCACATGTGCCCTTTACTTTTGGAAGCATATCCTAGAAAAATCCCTTCATCTTCTCTTGCATCAAATTTCCCAAGATTTTCATCATTATTATTTATATAACATTTTCTTCCAAAAATTCTAAAATGTTTGATTGAAGCTGGATTTCCATGCCATAGTTCATAGGGAGTCTTGTCACTGCTTGGCCTTAAGTGAGATTTATTAAGGATATGCACCGTTGTGTGTATTGCTTCTGCCCAGAAGGTTTGAGGAATATTACTCTCTTGCATCATGGCTCTGGCAATTTGTTGAACAGATCTGTTTTTCCTCTCTGCTACTCCATTCTGCTAAGGTGTCCCTGCAATAGTAAATTGTTGTTTTATGCCATATTCATTGCATAGGTCTGCAAAGTCATAATTTGCGAATTAACCTCCTCTGCCCGATCTGATGCATTTTAGCTTGCATCCTGTTTGATTTTCTGCTAATGCTTTGAATATTTTGAATTTGTCCAGAGCTTCCGATTTATTCTTGAGAAAAGAAACCCATGTCATTTTGGAGAAATCATGTATTATCAGCATGAAGTAGGATTCTCCACTTGGTGTTTTAGTTCTTGCAGGTCCACACAGATCCATGTGCACAAGCTGGAGTGGTCTTCTTGTTGATAACTCATCTTTGGCCTTAAAGGATGTTCGGGTCTGTTTACCCAATTGACAAGATTTGCATATGGTATTAGAAGGCCTTTTTATTTTTGGCATGTCTCTGACCGCTTTATTCTTGCTCAGTCTAATGATATGATCGAAGATGAGATGTCCCAATCTCCTATGCCATAACCATGAATCCTCAAGTTTTCTAAGATGGCATGCTTCATCTTCCTCTTTCATGATGTAAACATTGCTCTCTGTTCGAACACCTTTGAGCAGAGTCTTACCTGTGGTGCTTGATCTGACTTCACAATCTTGTACTCTGAAAAGAACTTCGCAGCCTTTATCACACATTTGACTGACACTCAGCAAATTTGCTTTCAGCCCATCCACAAGTAGTACCTCTTGGGCCTTTCCTCTGCCATTGTCTAGGATGACTGAGCCTTTTCCTTTTATTTTTCCTGATTTATCATTGCCAAAGGTAACATTGCCAGATTTCTTTTCATCAAGATTTATAAACTTGCTTCTGTCTCCAGTCATGTGTTTAGAGCAGCCACTGTCCAAATACCATTGGCTTTTCAGATCTTGAGCAATTAGAGCCAGGTCACACTTATTCTCCTTCTTTTTCCACTGGAGGCATCCTTTTGTTTGGTATCTTTTGTGAGATGATGAATCACATCCTTTCAGAGGACATTTGGAAGGAATATGTCCAACTTGATTGCATATACAACATTTGATCATAGTTTTTGCAGAATTGTGAATATGAACAAAATTTCTTTGATTCATAAACCTCCTTGAGGTGTTGAACATCAATCTTTGTCCATAATTTCTACATTCAATAATTTTATGGCCAAATTCCTTACAATAAAAACAATAACCATGGAAATTATTTGCATACCTGATGTAAGTTTGTTTTCTCCATTTGTTTTCTTGAGACAGTCTCTTCACTGTTTGCATCTTTTGCTGGTTTGAATTACTCCTCCTTGTATGACAATATGCAGCAATGTGTCCCAGCTTGTGGCAGACATAACAGGTGGTATTCTTCATAGGAGGAAATAATCTCCTTTGATGGTTTCCAAATTTGACATACTCAGGGGTCTTAGTATTTATTACATTCTTTGCTACTAGTGGTTTCTTCTGATCTCTATCCTCCTCATTACAGGTTTCTTCTTTTGTAGGAATTGTTTGAGCTGCTTCATAATTCTTCTTTGATTTTACAAAAATAATCTCTCTATTTTCCTTTTCTTTGCTTTTACTTGATTCTCCTTCATAGCCTATTCCAGTTTTTATCATAGGAGATCTTTGAGCACCAAGAATTCCGTTCAAATTACTAGAGCTTGTTGTTTGAGAAGAGTTTATAACCACTTTCCTTTGAGCATATTCTAATTTCTTCCTGAGACATAATACTTCTTCTTCCAACTTTTCTTGTTCCTGAGTTTTTTCCTTGATTTGCTTAAGTAACATGTCCTCTATCTTCTTGGCTTCTTCAAGCTCTATCTTTAACTACATAAGGACTTCTGAATTCTATTCTTCACATACATACTTGAGGGGAATGTCCTTTTGTTTTCTGCATTTCATCTTGAGTCTATCAATCTCTTCCAGAGCACTTCTTAGCTCCCCCTCAAGGTCGACTTCACCTTCTTCTTCTTCATCTTCTAGCAGGAGACCTTCAAGTTCTTCTATGGCCATAAATAAAAATTCAGAGGTTCCTTCTTCACTTGAGGGTTCATCTGAGTCTTTAGATGAACTGCTGTCTTGTTGAGCATAGAAGGATTTTCTGTTGTAATTCTTTCCTTTCTGCCAGTTCTTTGAAGGATTTTTCTCTGATTCTTGGGCCTGATTCCTTACTTTCTTGTGAGGACACTTAGCAGCATAGTGTCCAACTCTTCCACAGTTAAATCATTTGAAAGGAAGTTTACCTTTGTATCTACCTAAGCCTCTATCTAGTTTCTTGACAAATTTAGCCTCTTCTTCATCAGAGCAAGAGCATATGTCTTCCCTTTCATCTTTCTTCTTTTATGTTTTAAAGGTTGACTCCCTCGTATTTGGCTTCTTCTGTGGGAGCCTCATCTCACATGCTATTAGATTTCCAAGTAGCTGGTTCATGGTCAACGTTTCCCAATCAGCTGTTCTTCTATTGCAGACACCTTGGGATTAAAACTGGGTGGAAGGGATCTTAGAAATCTTTTGTACAATTATACTTTCTGGTATGGTTTCTCCAAGAGCTTTCATATTGTTAACAATTTCTGCAACTTTTAGGAAGAAACTGTCAATGTCTTCATCATCATTCATTTTTAAGTTCTCAAACTGGGCTCTATAGACTTGAAGTTTGGTAGTCTTTACCTTCTTGTCTCCCTCATGGATATTCTCTAGGGTATCCCACTCTCTTTGGCAGTGTCTTTATGCATTACTTTGATAAACGTTGCCTCACACAATCCATTTAAGATGGCATTCATGGCTTTTGCGTTGGCTACAAAATCTTGTTTGGTTTCTTTCTCTATGTCAGTATCCTAAGGGGCATATCCTAATTCCACAACAGCCCAGACTTCTATTCCTAGAGACATTATGTATGTCCTCATTCTGATTTTCCATAAATCATAATTTTTACCTGTGAAAAAAGGGGATTTATTGGTTGAGCATCCTTCTTTACTACCCATCTTGGGAACCTAGGATCTCCTTTCAGTTGTTAAAATGGTACAAAGGAACCTGCTCTGATACCAATTGTTGAATTCTTAGTTAAACTGAGAGGGGGGGGGGGTGAATCAGTTTAACACATATATGAGCTTTTTATATTTTTCATCAGCTAATTTACATCTTAATTTTATAATCAACCTTAGTGCATGAACAGTCTTAATATGATGTGGCAAGCATTAAATTAATGTGACTTCAAACTTATTATGAGAGCAACAAACATTAAGAAAATTTGGTAAATCATCTCAGTACACAAACAACACAGATAGAGACAGTAGATTTAAGTGGAAACCCATAAAGGGAGAAAACCACATCTTATTATTGTTGTGATGCAAAGGCAAGCTCCAACTCCCTCTCACCACTGTTTCTCCACAGGGACCAACCTACAGGAGGCACCAACCTCAATTCTGCAAGCTACAACTTGCAAGGAAGCTCCAACTCCCTCCAATTTTTCTCTCAGCACTCAACCTATGGAGGCTCCAAATTCGCCGCCTACAACCGACACTATCAAGCTTCAACTGATAGGAAGCCCAACTTCCTCAATTTATCACAAGAAATGCTTGTTGATTTGCTGATTTACCTCGCATATCAGCCTGCTCGTAGCATCCCTTTATGGCCTCCTTCCTTAACTTCTCAGCCTCATCTTCTATACTCTTTCATTCTCTATTCTTACTCTCTCTAACCTCTCTATGCATATCAAGATGATATTATCATAGGGAATTCTTGATGATTTTTATTCTAGGAATTCAATGGATAGTCATACCTCTGTATTCAATCTTCTTGGCTTTTTTCAAATAATTTAAAAATGTAACTGTAGGTGCTTATTTTGATATTACAGTGGGATATTTTCTCTCTTCCGGAGACTTTCCAATGCATCACAACAATATAAATTAAAATCGTTTACATTCAATTACAATGAGAACTCCAGCTCACTCATTCAGCCTCTTGGCTAGCTGCGCATTTGTCTTTTCTTTGACTGTGTCTTTGTCCCTTTCGGCTCTGTTTGTTTCCTTATTCACTATCGCAGGGTAACGGCCATATGCCATACATTTGTAACTGTGCTTTTTATATCAGCGCTTTATATATATATATATATACACCTCTCGGCATACTTATACAACGTTTTAACAAACAAACTGCCACATCCACTATAACAATAAAGAATCATGTTAATACATAACAAATGCCCTTTCGGGCCCACTTGCCATGCTTTCCAATGCGATATATTTCTCCTTGACTTCTTCCGATTGCAATTGATCGCAATCGCAATTTCCATTTGAATGTATTTACATTCCAATGCTTTGATGCTCCGATTTCGATGATTCACTGTTTACCGAAACTCAACCATACATGAATCATAGTTTATAAAGCCCATTGGGTCCGGTCTTTCATCACAATCGCAATATTTTAATATATTTCTCTGATGTTCTGCTTTTGTCTGATGCGATTGACCACTGTTCATTGTATTTTGCTGATGCGATGAATCACTGTTCACTGCATTTTTCCGATGCGATGAATCACTGTTCACTGTATTTTTCTGATGCGATGAATCACTATTCTGCCGATGTGATGTACTGGTCCGGAACTCAAACACACATATGAATCATGACTTATTGATCCATCGGGTCCGCATTTCAATCGGAACTCTTGTCACCATGTTCCACTGCCCTTAGATTCTCCGATGTGATGGCATAACTTTAAGCTGGACTTCAAGCACACATGAGTCACTGTGTATGGTGAATTGGGTCCGGAACTCAATCACAATCGCAATATTTTGATAACAAGTTCCGCTTCCAACTTTTCTTCCATGTGATTGGATGAGGGTCCCACAGTTTAAGTCTTTGGTTGTATTGGGCCCGAGCTATAGAGTACTTCACATATATGTATATATATACATATATACTCTGATCCTTTGTTTAAAAGGCGCTACCCATATATAAAGCGCTGCATATAGGTATATATGTATACTTTTCCGCTTTGGTCTTTAATGTATCCTCCAGCTGGGGTAATGATTCTCGAAATTTTATGTGGAGTCCCACTTGAGTATTAACTTTGGTTTATATGCAAGCATTTACATAAGGTTTTCGGTCATCCACCTTATATTACTTCGTTTGTTTAAAAAAAATCGAACAATGGGACCTTTAGTCATTTAATCTTGCACACAAGCATATAATACATATGCTTTGTATTGTAGGCTTGGTCCTTTTTATATAATGTGTTACCCATATATATACTTTGTCTCTTGGGTTAAGATTCCCGGAATTGTGTTTATGTATCCTCCTACCTGGGTTACAATTCCCAGAATTTTATGTAGGGGTCCATCATTATTCCCTCTTGGTTCCACGGTTTGCACATGGTTCCATTCCATAAAAAATGGTGCATCTGTGTTATAATACATATTCACTGTTTGATAATGACTCTGCCTCTGCCTCCACTGCTTGACCGTTTCATCTCTGCCTCTATATTCACCGCCTCTGCCTCTGCTGTGATAACGGCTCTGCCTCTATTCATCTCTTCCTATGTATTCGTTGTCTTCCAGCTGGGCTCTGCCTCTGCCTTCACTGTGCTTCTTTCTCTATCTCTGCCGTTGCTTCCGCTCTGCTATTTGACTGTTACATTTCGACAGTCTTCTTCCGCCTGTCTCCTTTGCTTCCTTTGTTTGCTTCTTTGCTGCCTCCTTTGGTCCGTCCCTCTGTCTTCGTTGCCTCTTTTGCCATCAATGACAAAATTTCCAACAATTCTGATGAACTTGGAGAGCAATACATGGTTTTTATGAGCTTGGAGAAGAAATTGGTTTTGTGAAGTTGGTGAATGGCTTGCTTGGATTGATGATGGAGAAGATTGTTTTCGTGATTCCTAAGCTTGGTTAATGGTGATGTCTTCTTAATTTGTTATGTTTTCTTGTTATCATTATGTTTCACTCTTCTTAGTTGCTATAGAACATAAAATTATAGGGTTAAGAAATGCTCCTTGAAGCACCATAGTCCTCCTGTTTTCTATGGCCTTGATGTTTTCCTCTGTCGGGTGTGTTTGAGGAATTCTTAACTACTCTCGAACCTCTTAATGCCTATTTGTTTCATTTATGGATTAATATGTGTGTTAAAAAATATGATTCACGGTAAGCCCTTCTTATTTGAGACTTGCCTAAACTCCGTCTTGGAACCTTTCTTTGAAGTATTTCTTGCTAGGTTAAGTCAAAAAGGTCTTTTTCGGATCTTGCCCTTTCCCCATGCCTATCAGCTTGCCTTAGAGTTCTTTATAGCTTGATAAAAAATGTTTAGGAGTTCCCTATTTTCTTGATTAAATTTATTGTGCTAGATTTTTTCCCAAATTATGAAGGTGAATTTACTAAAGTTAGAAGATCTTATGCTTTCTATGTTTCACTAGAATGTTTATCTTGGATATTTATTTGTTTAAAGTATTATCAATGAGTAAATGTTTTTCCCTATCTCATTCTTAGTATCTTTTTTCTTATTATATTTAAGACCTTCTTGTTCATATGTAAATGACAAAAGATACTTCATCGCCCTTTTCCCTACCTTGTTTTTCCCAAACTTGATGTCCACCCCGCCTCACACATTACCTTAAGGATCCATTAACCTTTCTAGATTGGCTCCGCAACACACTCGATTCATCATTTAGACATTCACAACTTTCATTGAATCCATAGCCCAATGATTCAAAGACCTCTCACTCCACCTATTCCACTCGATCATCTTACCCAACTAAAACAATCAACAAACCCTACACTTAACTAACTAGCCTAAAATCAACCATCTAAAGCAAAAAAAACACATCTTTTGCATCTAATAGAGATATCCCTCTCTCGAGTCTAGGAAGGATAGGTCCCAGGGACTCCAAATACTGTTCGATGTTTCCTGTCATTTGGTATACCAATCTACCAAATCATGAGACCCCAACATTCAGCGATCACGGTGGGACCTTTTGAGTAAGTTCATGCTTAAATATTTCTTAAAACATTCAAAAAACCCTTGAGCGATAGTATCCGTGGTTTATCTTCCACCTCATCGCCACCTAACATTCAGCGATCACAGTGGGGACCTTCTCGAGTCAGCTGAAAAACTAAGTATCCCTTACGACTTCAAAAACCTTTGTCGAATCATATAGAACTCAAATGATAGCCAAGAGTAGATTTTGTTTGTTTCAACATCTTGAAAAATGATGATTCAAACCATAGGACACTCTTACAAACCTTAAAAATATAAAAAATAAAACTCGGAAAACCCCAAAACATCCCTATATTTGTTTTTTTTTCGATTATTGGTGGTGGACCTTAAACATACATCCTTAAAAACAACAAAAAATATCCACCGGCGACTCCACTAGCCTCCAGGTAGGGCCTATTACTTCACTAGTACTCATTTCACTTCATGGATTTGTGTCAAGTCAACCCCTGGGAAGTTTATGAACCCAAGTTATATACAGTGAGAGTTTACCAAACACTAAGAGAGGTCAACCTTGGAAAAACAGACTCCTAAAAAAATTTCGAGCCTCTCTCGATTTTTAAGTTTGAAATCCGGCTTCACATAGGATCGGTACGGATCTCATCCCAGGACACAAGCCCTCCCAGGAACATAGTTGATGACCCAGAAGAAGATTTTGTGGCAAACTTCTAGATTTGGAAACTTAACCACTCGTTAGGACCATTCACGAGAGCAAGATCTGTACCTAAACATCTTACAGACTTTGCAAGATCCCCGGTCTGACTTGCACCATACCAAGAACCCTTTCAGAACCAATTCACAAACGATATTGACCAAACTGACCTTGAACCCATAGATTTGTAGCAGAGTTCCGATGAGAGAAGCTTCTCCTTCTACACCACCCGACTTTCACTTCTCCATCACTTTAACTCTTTCCATCCAAAATATATTCGTAATCGGTTCGATGGACCAAGTACTTCCACTACACCCATCCATACCACCAATGTGAAAACCACTCTGTTTCATCATACATCTCCTTTTACTAACACTAATCTTGTAAATCGTCCACTAGCTCCTATCATGGTAGCTATGGTATGCCCCCTTAGCCTTACCTCAACCCCTAGTGCCTTTGCCAAAAGACCATCGGTCTAAGAACCCTCATTTTAGAGGATTTGAATCCATCACTTCCCAATAGCATGTAGATAGGATAAATGATGCGTTTTGATTACATGGAGATAGAAGAAGAAACTATTAAAATGAGGATCTTTGCACAAAGCTTAGGAGGAGAGGCCAAAAAATTGTTCAAAAGAATTAGCTCCTAATTCAATACACGATCTCTCTTCCCTCTACCAAACCTTCATAAAAAAGTGGGAAATCAAGAAAAATCCCCTCCAAATCCCCGTCCCGAATATAAAAATCTTAAAAGGATTGTAGGGGAAAGTGTGAAATATTATTGCACCGAGTTTAACAATGTCTGCAATGCCCTCCCACCTACATGAAACCCCTACAAGGCCTAGCACTAGTAAAATTCCCTAAAGGCTTTGACCCGGACATGACTTTCCAATTGAGAGAAAGAGACCCTTGAAAATTTAGAAGAAATGCAAAAGGCAACTATTAGTGTCGAGGTCAACTTGATTGGAAAAAGAACTAGGATTAGATCAGAAAAGAGAGTGACCTACAAAGATGAAACCATGCCCTCAACCTCCCCCATTTGATACCAAAATGGATAGCCTAATGAGAACAATGGAGAGAAACATAGAAAGAATAAACTTAAATGATAGGAAACTTCCTAGGGAAAACCAAGCCAATTCCCAAAACAAAAATAGAGCTCTAAACTTTAGAAGAGACATTCCTCAAATCAAACAAAGGGAAAATTACCAACAAATCGAGACCTCCCTTTCCAAAAAAAGCGTGTAGATGAAGGAGAAATTATAGAACCTCGAAGAAAGCCATATAAACCTAATAGGTTATGATAACGAAGATGATGTTTTTTCTCACCAAAGAAGAACAAAGTTTATTTTCCTCGGATCAAAATGACACAAACTATGAGAGATTACGAAGACTACCGCTTGGGATTTGAAAATGCCATAATGGAAGTCCATAGGAAATATGACCTTAGGAGAAAAAAAGAAGCTAGATCCCCCCAAAAGAAAAGGAAAATAGACATTGTTGTTAGGAAAAACACCCGAAAGCGCCTCCAAGAAAACAACGAGACACAAATACTATGGCTAAGAAAAATGATCTCGTTTAAACACCATGTTGAAGCACACATGGTGTATGAGAAAAGAAGAATGCACACACACGAGAGACAACACACAATGAAAGATAAGCGTGAGGCTTTCTTATTTTCCATTATACAAAGATGTACATTTATAGTACAATGGTGTGACTCTTGGTTTCACATTCCAAGGTCACTTGGACTCCATTGTGACTTTTCACATTCCACACCTACCCATGGAGGATTAGGTGTTCCAACATCCCCCCTTAATCCGAAGGGGTATGTGTGAGTCGAAGAAGAGAGTTGTAATACAAATCTGCAAAGTATACATGGCAGCACTTGGGTTGAATCAACTCTCTGAAATGTTGGAAAAAGAGGTGGTTTAAGGATGACCACCAACACTGGAACGCAATACTTGTTGTAGTTCCCGGAACTCTTCCAAAACTGGCAAGAAGCTGAAAGCTTCTGCTAGAGGAATTGTCCCTCATAAAAAAGGGAGACCTTGGACCTAAAAGAAGGGAGGTCTACTACCTGTGGTGGTTTTAGGTTGTCCACCAACCAAAGTTTATGGTTCTAGGTTATCCACCAACCAAAAATGATGGTTTTAGGTTATCCACCAACCAAAGATGATGGTTTTAGGTTATCCACCAGCCGAAAATGATGGTTTTAGGTTATCCACCAATCGAAGGTATGCTCATGGGCATTCGTATCTCTGGCTACATCTTTGAATCCGGAATGGCGAATTGTGGCTCAAGCTCGCTTGAACTGCTGGCTACAACTCTGAACATGGAATGAGAGATTGTGGCTCAGGCTCGCTTGATACGTCGTCGAAGCTTGTACATGATCACCATTTCCCCCATCGGTCGCAAGGTGAGATGATGGCGAAACTCAGCGCAAGTTTGTTCAATATACAGTGAACATTTTCGACATGTGACTTAAACATCTTCTTGGGCAACGTGCCCATTTGCCAGAAGTGATCCATCAGATGAATCTTGGTTCTTGCGGGAAGCGTATGCAGAAGCAATGGAAAGACTAGGTGTGCAGGCCTGATGCTTGCATGGATGGGGTGCAAAACGAGTGATCTTTCATATGGCCCAACTCGATCACAATGTGGCATTTCAATACGATGTTGTGGAACGAGGATGCGGAGCATTGCGGAGTGAACTGTCATATAGGAATCCGGCACTCTGAAATATGATGGGCTTGGTGTAGTCTGGAATATGAAAGGTCACATCCTTGTCATATCCAAGACCAGTTCGGTGCTTGTTGTGGACAAGCTCTTCCCAAGGTCTGATGATGGGCTTGAGAAGTGCAGGTTGAACTGCTGCATCTGCATGTACATCTGCTCTAGTACAAGGAACTGAATGGGAATCAATTGGAACTTTGTCTTCTTTCTTCTGATGAGAGTCCTTCACAATCTTCTGAACAGAAACAGGTTCAGAATGGTGACTCTTTTGCTGAAGTTCTTCTTGTTGGAGCTGAGATTCCAACTGAAAAAACTCAATCTTCTCATGTGCATCTAGCAAACAACTCTGAATGTTACATAGAGCATCCTTGCTCATTTTTATCATATCATGAACATTTGAATGAATGAGGTCATTCAACAATACTAATGCCTCATTGATTTTGGCCATTTTCAACAAATTAGGCTCAAAACAAATGAAAAGGTGTTGGCTTCAACCGAAAATGCACCCGTTTACAATGATTCAACAAATACAAATGACTCCAAGGAATTCTCAAAGTACAAGGTGTGCTCCTCAAGTGATGGAGGGCAATCAACAATCCAACAACTCAAATTTTCTGATTCCAACTATGAATGAAGCAATGTCTACTCAATACAATATGAGTTCAATACAAAATCTCTGCAAAAATATGTGCAGCAAAAACCACTGTGCAAAAAGCCTTTGAGGTAGCTGAATTCTCTTCTTCAAATCACTGTTTTAAAAATGATGGCAAACTTGTTTTCTCATGTAAAATTCTTCAAAAAAATCACCCTTATGTCAGAAATCTGCAATTTTTTATGTGTAGAGTCCTCTTTTCTCTTCATTTACTGCTGTTCATATTATCTTCTTTCTTTTTCTCTCGTCTTCAATGTCTGTCCTCTCTCTCTGCTCTTTTTTTTTTTTTTTTTTTAATTAATTAAAAATTAATTAAAAAATGAGAATAATAAAAGGGAATGCGATTAATTAAAAGGAATGGGGGTAATTAAAATGAGTGGGAAATTAAAAATGGGAGGGGAATTGAATTTTTTTTTTATAAAAGTTGGAGGGAGGGGTATTAATGGATGGAGGGGATTGTATTAGTTTAAAATGGGGGGAAAGTATTTAATTTTAAAAAAAGTGAGGGGAAAAATGACTTTAAAGAGGGGGAGTGGGACGTATTACATGGGATTAAAAGAAAAAACGAATTTTAAATTATGGAGTATAGCATATGGAAGGGGCGTAAGGTAATGCCGTGGGGAATATTTTAAAAGAGAGTGGGAGATTTATTTAAAAAGGGAAGGCGGTATATATAAAAATCGATTTAAAAGGCAGTATTACATATGGAAGAGTGGTATTTAAATGGCGGTTTTAATGCATGGATGGAGGCTGTAAAAGCCGTGAAGGGATGAGAGGGAGGCTGTAAGAGGAGGCGGTTTTAATTTTGTGGGCAGCTTTGTGAAATCGAGCGGGAGAGAGGGCGTATAATGGAGCGGTGGTGTAGTTTGGTCGATAGGGCAAGGGGCGTAGAGCCGACGTAGCTAAGGGAGACGGCGTAGCAAGAAGAGGGGAGAGTCGACTGGTGACCGGCGTGGGAGGGCTGCCGTGCAGAACTACAGTGGCGGGGCGTGGAGGTTGTAAAAATTTTAAATTTTAAAATTACAAAACGAAATTAATACCACGTGGAAAAGGGAGGGCGTTTGGAGCGTTTTCTGTGGGAGTGGACTGACAGGGAAGGGCGCGTATGCAGCTGTAGGGAAGGCGTTGAGTGCTGTCAGTGGCTGCGTTGGGAAACGCTTGAGTGGAGGGCGCTGTTGCAGAGGTGTAGGGATGTATGCAGGTCGAGTGTGTATGAGGGTAGAGAGGAGCGTGTGGATGAACGGGGAATGCGTTGAGTTGTGAGGAATGAGGGTTGACTTGCAGGGAGGTAGGGAAGGCCGTAGGCCAAGTTGCAGAATTTTTTTTTTATTTTTTATTTTTTATTTTTTAAATTTAAATAGCAGAGTAGAGCAGAGAATGAGTAACACTGAGACCAAGACTGTGAAACAGTAGCAGATTTCTAAGCTCTGAAATATAGGCAGCAGATTGCAAATAAACCCAGAATTTTTTTTTTCAATAGCCCAGCAACAGGGAAATGTAGAATTGCAGAAACTTAGAAATCTTCCAATGAAAACTCAGAAATATTTCCAGTGAAAACTCAGAAACTTGTTCAGAAACTCAATTTTAAACAATATTCTAGCAGCTCCAAAATGGTGCAGAAGTTAAAATGCAGAGATTGCAGAGAAATAAACCTTCAGATGGGCAATGCTGCCTTTTCTCCAAAATGAAATTTCTGAATGCTGCTTTTTCTTTTGAATGCTGCTCCTTCTCCAAAACCACTTCTAAATGGCGGCAAAAACACTGCTGCAGAAATCTCTCGTGCTGGATGTGCGATCTTCCCAATTTACGATCTTTGCCAAAAATGCCAAGTTTTTTGCGGATATGCGAGCCATAAACACAAATGGCTCACTCAAATTGAAGCGGGGCCAGCAATCGCCAGCTACGATACCATGTTAAACACCATGTTGGAAAAACACACACATGGTGTATGAGAAAGAAAGAATGCACACACACAAGAGACAACACACAATGAAAGATAAGCGTGAGGCTTCCTTATTTCCATTATACAAAGATGTACATTTATAGTACAATGGTGACTCTTGGTTTCACATTCCAAGGTCACTTGGACTCCATTGTGACTTTTCATATTCCACACCTACCCATGTAGGATTAGGTGTTCCAACATATC